>ML732239.1:119077-143127 GCA_009176345.1 Aspergillus leporis | reverse complement strand
TGTGGAGTACATGGCTTTTTTTTCCCCCTACCTGACCAAGAAGCGCGGCGACTGGCCTTCTAGGCCTCATCCATTTGGGTCCGTATCTGGGCGTATGATTCGAACAAAACGTTCTCAGCGACGCATTGGTCGCCGCACTTCTTGGTCAGGAGGTTCTCAGCCTCCTTGACCTCCTTCTTGACCCCGTTGTAGTCGCTCACCTGCTGTTGCAGAACCAGGGCCATCTGGGGCCAGCTATCAGTCAGAAAACAAAGTTCATGAGAAGAAGTGGTACTTACACGGAGATATTTCTCCCTCTCCGCGGGAGTTTCCTCGTCCCGTGCGTTGTTGCACAGGGTTTCGATGCAAAGGTGGATCTCGTTCAGCATCTCAATCACTGAGACTGGTGCATTGCTTTCCTTCTCGGGATCCTGCCTTGGAGAGGACATGGTGTTCAGCTCGTTCGATCTCGCTGAACATGGTAGGTTAGCCTTCTTTATGCCCGAAGGCATGGTTCCCTGAGAGCCTTTAGTAGGGTGACTAGCAAGCTGAGGGCATCCAGTCGATGAGGTCACGGTGTGACTCCTGCGCGCCAGACTATGTGCTGCTGTGGCTGTCTGTATACGTGGGTTAGCGATGGCCCTGGTACGAGTTGCCTTGGTGGGTCGAGCAAATGATGAACCACTATCCTTGAGTGGATGGCCAGGAGGTGCTGGCATAGGCGACGAGATCGTTGGCCTCGCTTTGGTGGGAGTCCCCGTCAAACGTCTGGCAATGCGTATATTCTTGCTCCAACCATCAGACAACCTGGTGTATTTGCCTTTTCCCTTGATTCCTGGTTTACCAGGGCTGAGCTTGTTGTTTTCAGGAGTTCTAAGTATCTGAGTGCCGCTGGAGGCCTGATCTTTGGATGCAAGGCTAGACGGTTGGCTGGATTCCCCCTTATCGTGTAGGTTATCCAGAGTACTCCTGTGCTTGAAAATGTTTCGAAATCCATCCAGCATTCGACTGCTTTTGGGCTCAGGGAGCCTAGCCTTGCTCGGCGTCTGTTCATCATTATGACCTTGTTGCAAACCGGCCTCAAGGTTCACTTCCTCCGTAGAGCGTGATAGATTGATGGAATCCACTGTCGTGGAGCTCACGGGATTAGTAGTTGCATCATCGTACAAGGGAAAGTCAGACACTGCCTGAGTAGATACCGTACGTCGCGGATGAGACTTGATGGTCGTGTCACTTTCACTTGTTTCGTGATGGCTGGAGGTCTCATATTGGTGAGAAACGGCCTTTGTTGGAGTCATTGGTTCAGATGATGTAGCTTCACTCATTAATTCTTCGTATGGCTTAGGGAGCTTGGGCACCATAGGGACAACCTGGCTTTCCGGGCTAGGAGTGAAAAGAGCTGTCAGACTGGGACTATTAACGGGCTTTCGCTGAATTGCCCACTCCCGGCCGCTGATGTCCCGTTTCGGGAACGTCTCAAGCGAGATCATTGGACGATTCAAGGTTTGAGCTGCTGGGGTGGTTTCAGCAGTGTGACTGCCCTCTCCACTAAAGCCTGGGGCCCCAGTATTAGCAAGCGCTCTCTTGGAGCTGCGGCGAGGCGTGTCTGGATACACGACCAGAGCAGGGTTTGAGCGTTGTGTAACTGCATAATCACTTCCAGGGCTGTCAGGGCCCATGATAATTCTCTCAGCTGAAGAGGCAATCTTCAGTATAGGACGTGTACGATATTCGCCAGTGTACACATCTTTAGGCCGGCTGAGCCCTTCTCCGAAGTCCCAATCACCAATGGACGACGACGACGATGATGAAGAGGAGTCAGCACCTTCGGCTTCAATAGTCGCTTCTGTGACTACCTCTGAAGCTGAGGTGTCTTCCTGATCAAGTTGAAGATGGGAGTGAGCGTCACGGGGCTTCTCAACAACACGGATCCCACCAGAAGATCGTTCACTAGTTGTACTAGGGTGGCTGGCCGGATGCTCGGCACTATGCTTACGGATAGCAATAGGGATCGAGCTTCGCGGCTCCAAGGTGGGTTTTCCTCTTCTCTGCGAAGTAGGAGCCAATCCCTGGTCGTGTCTCCGATAGTCCGAAATACGTGTGGAGGGCTGGGGAGTTGGAGTTTCCTGCTCTTTAGGCTCTTCAGCCGGTTCATATTTGTGAGTCACTTCTATACTAATGTTAATAAGCAGGAAAGGGGAAAGGAGAAAGGATGGTATAATTACCTCTTTCATGAGACTCGCCTAAGTGACGATGCGCTGAAACTAGCGTGTCGCCTTTACTAGAGGAAAGTTCATGCTTAGCAGCTGGAAGATGCGCTCCTGTAAGAGACGTCAAGGTTAATTAGCTGTCTAGAAGGGGTAGAACTCCTGGTACTAAGCCTCTCGCAAAGTGTCCCTGACCCTTTGGCCTATGGCTTCGGAACCATCATCTATTGTGTGGCCCTTTGCCTGAGGTAACTCTAGAGGAGCTATCTAGGAAGCTGGATTTTAGAGGCAAATTGAGTAACGAAGAGTCTATTTACCTTTAGTAGTCATGTTTTCCTCAGCGCTGCTAAGTGTTCTCTCTTGAGCCTCTGTGCTCAAGGAGTCCGCTAAGGGATCTTGAACTGGGAAGTCCTCTGAGGACATCTTAAACTGAGTATTGAAGTTTGGAGATGTGATTGTGATGTCTGAGGAGTCAGAAGAAGATGTTGTAGAAGAAGACTCATTTGGGGGAGATAGGTTACGAGGGGTATGGTGGGTGTTGTGAGGGAAGAAAGAGAGAGGATGATCTTGGTCAGTGAGAAGTGTTGATGTGTGTGTGTTCACCTGGCCACTATCCTGTCTCTCTTCTTCGTGAAACGTGTATGTGTTGCTGTGCAGAAAGGCTACACAGTCTTCATAGGTCAGTAGGAAAGAACGGATTTCGCGATCATCATCAACATCAACATTCACTTCTGAGTCAGAACCCGCTGGGGCTCCTTGTTCACGTTCGTTTGAAACGCACTCTAAGGCAGACGCTCTTCTACTGTAGGTTGAGGGTGCTGACCAACGCTGCCTCTCGCTCCTCATTGAGTTCTCGGACTGTCTTTGTGAACAAAAACCAGGATGTGGTCCAACCCGCCCACATAGGTTGGCCTCTGACAGCTGCCGCTGTTGGTCTGGTAGGTCGAGGAACTCTGAAAGCCTTCTAATTTCCATTCGATATATTGGCTTGCGCTAGACGTAGACGCTCAGTTAGCCTCTGTTGACACTTTCCGGGGGGGTATTTAGAGGCTTCACGAACTTCATCTTCTTGAGCCTTCCCCAGAACTCCTAGGCGGAACGCTTTGATACATGCGCTGATCCTTTGCATCACTTTCATTCGTGCAAAGTGCTTGGCGATGCATTTTGATTTGTTAACCTTGAGGTGAGGGCCTTTTATCGCGTTCAGAACACGTATCTGTCTTGATTCGCACCTAACAGCATCTCCTTGCCCCTTCTGTCTGCGTGGTGTGTTTGGGGTGGTGACCGGAACTTTGAGTACTACCCTTCTGAATTGTGGTGTGTACATCACTAGCTTTATTGCTTCAGCCTGTGAAATGTGTGGTTGAGTCCCTGCGCCATCCAAGTTCCAATTGTATACCATACTGTGTCCCTCAGTAAAATCAGAAGAAGGAATTGGGCAAATAGGGGTATCAGCTTGCTGAGAGAAAGGATGTGCAATGCTCGTCTTCCTCACGCTGGGATATATGTTGTTTCGAAAGGCAGACGCAAATGAACTGTTCCTCAGATTGCGTCTTGGGATCCCAGAGAATGGCCCAGAAAGAAGCCGAGAGCTCAAGCCTTGAGCAGACGTCTTTGCCCTAAGCTCTGCAGCATCGGGGATATCTTCTGCTTGTTGTCGCCTTACTTTATTGGGGACAAAGCGAGATATACTTTTACGCTTCAACCTAGGAGCAGAAGTTTCATCCTCTAGGCTTAGCTCGCTTGGCTTGCTTTTCGAAGTTGGAGACACTCTAGACGACAGCTTCCAAGGAGCCTCCATCGTAATGACCTCTTTGTACAACCGACAAATTGTATCTGAGACTTTTCTATCAGTACGTCTCCATCAATGATGTCTCCCCTCGGATTGAAGTCATACAGAAACTGACGAACACGGATGCAGGTTTTAAGTCTGACTTTTCTGGAAAGCTATGACGCGATGCAGGAAGAGGCCGAGGGTGCTTTTTAAGGAGTGAGGGTGGTCTGTCAACCTAACGGGTGTTCAAGATCGCTTCTCCATATATATGGGAGCTTCTTGATGATATGACGCGACAACAGGCCCTGTGAATGATGAACGGTGACCAGGTTTAACAAACAGAAGGAGGAAAGAGGATGACTGGTGTTACAGTGTTAGATGTGCGACAACAACAGACAAACAAGTCCTTCACTGCACTGTATGTTGAGATGGCAACGCTAAGCGAGCCGATACCCGATTAGGGAAACATGTCTGTGAAAAGGTGAACGCCTCAGGCATGAGCTGGTCACATTCTGGGGGGCCTCAAGCTATGGACACTCTTTGTTTCAAAAGACATTCTCAGCTTAAGTCCACGGGCTTTCTACTCAAGAGTCCTGATGAGGTCTACCCGGCAATATCAACAAAGCATCTGGATCTGATGGTCGTCTCAACTTCTAGAGGCAGTCGATAATCCCTACAGATTAATCCCCTCAAAGCACAACTCAGAGCGAAGTTAAGCTATGCCAATACTCATTTATGCAGCAGTGGGTATGTGTTAAGCAGACTTATGTAGTTGTTATTATGCTCCCTACCTGGCTACCAGCACATAGTTCCATACCACTCTAGCATGATAAAGTTTGTACTATAAGATACCGTAGTGTAGCAACTACTTAAAGCCGTATGGGTAGATTAGAAGAAGTACAGGATTGGTAGGTTGGTGCTTTTTCCTTCTCTAACTAGGCAGGGCTATCAACTATCCTCTACATTGGTATGTTGACCACGCTTCCTCTTCCCGGAAGACAACCCAGGTTGAACTCCCTCAGATCCATCGTTCGTCCACTCGCTAACCTCCCATTGTATTGTAGTCGACTGGTCATCACTGACATTAAGAACACGTCTAGACTTCATCAAACGTCCCAACCGACTACCCTCAATCATCTCCTCAAACCATGGGATCCCAGCTAGTGTGCCCTGCTTATAAGTCCGAGACATATTCGTCGTACCGTCTGAAGAAGGAATGATCGTATGGGAAGATGATAAAGGTGCTTGTGTAGTTCGAACAGGCACACCAGTAGCCTTTTCCTCTTCGTTACCCTCCACCTCCACCTCTGCTGCCTCGTCGTCTTCGTCTTCAGATTCAGAAAGGAGACCTAGGTACTCCAGCAGTCGCTGATCGTCACCAGACAGGCTGCCAATAGTCACGGACATATAATCAGCCTCTCCAGTAGGGCTATCGGTCCAATACGAGAGTGGGGTGCCACAGAAACCACAGAAAGCATGCTGTGAGTGCGGCGCATGAGCGGGTGAGAAGATGCGCCGGATGGTTGCACGCGATTCGTCCTCGAAGTACGACTGTGTATTAGACTGGTACCATCCCAGGGGGACTCGAAGCCATGCAGTAAGCGGAGTTCCGTGAATTCTTCCTGTAATCGCCAATTGTTTTTAGCTATGTCGTTTCATGGCTTTTTGAAGGTGAATATGAATGGGTGACGTACGGCTGTCCCGGCTGCTATCAAAATAGATATCGGCGTGGTCAGAGACGTCCTCTGGGAGCTGTATGATATATTGATTGCGTCCGCAATGGCAGGAACCGCGAAGAGGCTGGCGATCTGCCATAGCGCTGTTACTGTTGGTATTGTATGAGCTGCGGTCTCGCGATAGTATGTCCCGTCGGTTTAGCTACCTAGTGGTTTAGCAGGTAGTACAAGACCAGATATTGAGTCCGGGATGGTCAATGGTTGAGTGATTGGTTCCCTTGTTATTTAACAGTAGCAAATAGGACCACCAAAAAAAAAGAAGAAAGGATATTGTAACGGTCAAGGTCCACCAATGGACGACGATATTTACAGCACAATCTAGAAAGATCGCCGGCGTCAAAAGTGGCATGAGGATGTGGTAGGGCATCGATGACGTAAAGTGCCAAGGTAACAGATCGAGATCTTGGCAAGCACTCTATCCGGCAACTAAATGAATTTCCCCGCACCTAAGGTTGCTTTTGGGGGCCTGAGGATTTCTTAGTGTGTGGTCTAGCACTGAGATTGTACGTACATATAAAGTGCTCATGCTGGGTCACTTGGACAGGGCTTAGAACACAATCCCTAGGGGCTCACTCATTTGATTATTTTTCCCTTCTTTTTTTTTTTTTTTCCTTTCCTTTATTTTCTCATCTGTCATATTTTACATACTTTTATTTGGTTCTTCTCTTTAGTTTCTTCACATTCTTTTCCATTTTGACATTGTGCTATTGCCCGGGTACCATTTTACAAGATACATCCACCTCTCCCTCTATCACATGAAAATCTTCTCTGACGCATCTCACCACCTGACAACCTCCAACCACCATGCCATCTGCTCAACCCCCAGCATCCCTCGCATCCAGTTCGTCTGAGCCATCATGCTCTCCTATCTCAGGCGGAATTACAATTGCCGACGACCGCAATGACCGTTCTTCATCCACTCCCACCGCTTCATCATCTAAACAAGCCGGCTCGAGCGGGGCCCAAGAGAAGGACAAACCGCGACTGACAGAGCAAGAAAAGAAGAACAATCATATCGCATCCGAGCAGAAGCGACGCGCAGCGATCCGTGAGGGTTTCGATCGTCTCACAGAACTAGTCCCAGGCCTGGAAGGCCAGGGCCGAAGCGAAAGCATTGTGCTGAAAAAGACGGTGGATTTCATCCATGCGAAAATGCAAGAGAGGCAGGAGCTTATAGCTGAGATTGAGCGCCGAGGCGGTCGCATTGATGATACATTTCGGACGTGAGGTTGAACGGCTCGGGGATTTGCATCTTCAGCCGAGGTTCGATCGGATATGAAGTATGTCCATGTTAATGACTTGATTTACGGAATTTTGCGAATTAACGCAACGCCCTGCGCTTGGTACAGTACTTGAGTACCATTTTGAAAGAGGAGAAAGGGAGACCTGAATTACTTGCGGATTATAAGAATCGTTCGAGCTACAGTCGAGCTCTTGCTTTTTTTCGCGCCGCGCCCATTTTGACGATGTCGGCCTCTAGTGAATTTTTTTTCCCCCCTGCCTGATCATCCACTGTATATCATGATTATTTTTACTACAACGGCGCTTGTCGAGGCGTTCCGGCGTTGGGCTTCGTCCTGATTGAACAGGATGGGGGATGGACAAGTTCTCATCATTACCACTCTACCAGTACAATAAGAATTTCGTAATTCCTTTTCGCGATTACTACTCCATGTCTGCGCAGGAATTCATTTGAAGTTCCCATTCATTGTTTTATGTTACTGTTCAGGAGTGTAAATAAAAGAGGGGGCGGGGACGATGACTGATAGATGAATATCGAATACCTAAGGCCATAACCAGCTGATATTAATACTACTTCACAGGATACTTAAACGAGAAAGATAGAGGACTATTAGATGTCTATCTTTTGGACTCGAAAGCCATATATACTTTATGGTTCTCGCCAATACATTTCAAAAGGGTATATATTTCGCGTCACCCACCCAAGCTTTGTTTGGTTAGTGGAATTTCTATTAAGTTACTTTAGGGCCTATTATGTGGCCTTCTATATTGTGATCATGATCATGCATTGTGACCCTTGGTATCATTTTTTTTGTAATTTCTATTGTTTTCATTGTATTAGCCCTGGTTTCGGTACACTGATCCTCTGGCAATAGGAGTCTGGATAAATGCAGGACCGGAGTACCGGGTCCACACTACTACTTGGTATGTAGCCTATTTCCTCCTAGTAGAACCCCTTAAAAAAAAAGAAAGAAAAGAAAAGAAATGGAAAGGAGATATAGCAGCGAAAATATTCTAACCTCATAGGTAGCAGAATTTCCACATATAATCTACATACTCAGCTATTCACTCTAACTATAGCTAACACACAGATACAGGTAATAATTAATTACCTAACCAATCGCATAAAAATTGGAGAATACCTAAATGGTAAGAAAAACACCTTATCGATAAATTCTGCCACGATCCACCGCCATTTTATCCAAGTAGATCCATAATCTCAAGAAACTCGAGTCATACTATAAAACTTGACCGCGCATCAGGAATTCCTCCCGCCCATTCCCTCCATTGTACATATACCCCGTACAACACCCCCAAGAAACAAAAAAAGAACCCACCCCAAACAACCAAAATGTCCGACTCAAAAACATCCCTCCTCTCCAAACCCGATCCAACCGAGCCCCCACCAGCCTACGACGCAACCAGCAGCCCACCAACACGCACCCCCCTCCCACGACCACCACCGTTCGCCCTCCCAGTCCTAAACGAGCTCCGCAACAAGCGCTTCATCCTCGCCTCCGCATCCCCGCGCCGGCGACAAATCCTCTCCGTCCTCGGCCTCCCCAACCTCGAAGTCATCCCGTCCAATGCAGCAGAAGACTTTCCCAAAACAATGGAACCATTCGAGTACGTGCTCGCTACAGCTACCAAGAAGGCGCAAGCGGTCTACGAGAAAGAGATCTTGAATGAGGAGAAGGGCGAGCCGGGATTGATTCTTGCGGCGGATACGATCGTCGTTGATACGGCTGCAGGGACGATACTCGAGAAGCCGCGCTCGGAGGCGCAGCATATCGCTATGTTGAAGTCTCTACGGGATAATCGGGATCACAAGGTTTATACGGCTATGGCAGCTATGGCGCCGTTGACTAGTGCACGGTTGCCGGGTTATGCGCTTGAGACGGCGCTGGAGGAGACGAAGGTGAGGTTTGATGGGGAGGTCACGGACGAGTTGATTCTTGCTTATGTGCGGACGAGAGAGGGTGCGGATAAGGCTGGTGGGTATGGGTTGCAGGGGTTGGGGTCTATTCTGGTGGAGAGTATTGAGGGGAGTTGGGATAATGTGGTTGGGTTGCCGTTGAAGTCGGCGTTGAAGTTGATTGAGAAGGTGGCTGAGAAGGCTGATGATGATGATCGGTTGGAAAATGGTCTTTCGGAAGAAGAGGGAGAAGAGGAGTAGCGTATTCAAATAGGTTGTAATTTGCTACGGCATGTCCTGATAAACGCTAGTCATTCGAAAATATTGGGGTTATGTGGTGGAAGAAGGAAGAGTGAAAAAAAAAGGTTGCCATCAGTATCCAATTGAACAGTTTACATATCTTTTAACTTGTGGCCAACCAGCTGAGCCGGCCTACTGGACAGAAACAGCATGTACATAGGCAAACGCCTGAACGGAAGGAAATTCGAAAGAAAGTAATGAGAAACAGGGATATATCAATGCACCGATCTATGCGTTCCACACCCTCTTGAAAGCCTCTGTCACACCAACGTCGTTTGTCTCAAACTCATACAGACCTACGGCAGTGGTAAGAGTGAAGGCGCGCAGGAGCCAGTTGCAGAATGTGCGGGTCTTGGGCACACGCTTAGGGGGGAAGTAGTCAATGATGGCAGCCCTACTGAGTGTGAGCAATCCATTGGAGTTGGAGTATCTTGTCAGAGTATATGAACATACTGGAATCCAATGTGGGAGTGGAGAACGAGGAAAGAGCAGAAGACTGCATCCATGACCGGGTTGAGAGAGCCGGCAGCGAAGGGAGCAATGGTGAGAGGGACGAGGCCGGCGGAGATGATCCTATTCAACCATTAATTGAGTACTTTGTCTGTTGCATAAAACCGAGCAGATCTACACACCTCTCAAAGGTCCAGTGGTAGCTTCCTTCCGAGGGGTGAGGCGTGGGGATGGGAGCAGGATCGTTCACTAGGCAAATAACTGGTCAGTTCCACTGTATACCTCCTGCAATCCTGCAACTATATCTGGATATTTGAATGGCGGAAGTGGTGTTTAACGTACTCGTTCCCTGGATGGACTCTGTTTCAAACATGTTAGCATCCCATCCCTAAAGCTTCAACCACCCATAGTCGACCAAAAGCCATGTCCACACCATAGTCACGTCATAAGCATGTTCGGGATCACTCACGAGGCAGAGGAGGCAGAATCTGCTTCTTCGCAGAGGCATGGAAGGCCACCACCTGCGACACGCCGGCAACATTCCTGGTCGCGAACGGCGTGCGGAACGCAGAGAGGCAGGACTGCCGGAGGAGGGGAGACTGGCGTGCAATCGAGGCCATTGTGAAGGTGTTAGAACGCAAGACGTTGGGTATTCTGTCTGCGACTCAACGCTGCACGAGTTGAAACAACAAGATGAAGTCAAGTTCGTTCGGATGGAACCTCGGGAGTCCAATCGGGAATGCGGTCATCTTATTGCGGCGTTGCTGATTGGCCCGCTTCTCTCCGCCCAGCCGAAAATGGCCGACATCCCGGCAAATGATATTTAAGTCGGCTGTATGAGGAGAACAACTACCTAGAAATTCACCGAAGTTTTCTGGTACACCATCGTTTATGACCTTGAAAAATCTCGCTGTCATTTGAGCTTGCTATTTCATTTTTCTTACTTTATGCAACTTGTTGAATTTCTAAACTTGATTCATTATAAGATCAGATTACCGAGGTCCAGAAATAAACGCCTCTCTCCAAAATGAACTATACAACTATATATGCAAGACAAGATAACACAGCTTAGAACTTCAGAACAGCCTTGCCCTTGTTCTTTCCGTGGAAGATACCAAGCAGGCTGTCAGCCGCATTGTCGATGCCAACAGTCTCGTGGGTCAGAGCCTTGAAAGAGCCCTCCTTAATCCACTTCTGGACGTTCTCCTGGTGCTCCTTGGTGTACTTGTCACCCATACCGGCATCGCTGACGATGAAACCGCGCATAGTCAGGCGCTTAGTCAGAACCTTCTGGATGTTCTTGATGGGATAAGGCTCCGAGTTGTACTGCGAGATCATACCGCAAACCACGATACGGCCGAAGTCGTTCAAGGCTTCCAGGGCAGCCTCGAGGTGCTCGCCGCCAACATTTTCATAGTAGATGTCAATACCTTCGGGAGCCAAGCGGGCCAGCGCGTCGGCGGGCTTCTCCTTCTTGTAGTTGAAGCCACCGTCGAAGTTGAGCTCCTTAGTGATGTATTCCAACTTCTCATCCGAGCCGACACTGCCGATGACCTTCAGACCCTCATGCTTCGCGAGCTGACCAACCAGCTGGCCGACAGCGCCGCTGGCGGCAGAAACCAAGATGGTCTCACCCTTCTTGGGCTTACCGATCTCGTAAAGGGACGAGTAGGCCGTCAGACCGGGCATGCCCAGGGCACCAAGGAAGACACGGATATCCTCAATGCCCAGAGGGTTGTCAAGAGGGCGAATGCGGGCGACCGACTGGCCATCTAGGACGATGTACTCTTGGATAGGGACGAAGCCGATGACGAGGTCACCTTCCTTGAATTTGGAGTTGTTGGACCGGAGGACCTTGGCGATGGAGCTGCTGTCGATGGGCTTGTTGAGTGGGAAGGCAGGAGAATAGGATTTCGCCTCGGCGGAGCGCATACGACCACGCATGTAAGGATCAAAGCTAGTGTAGAGAGACTGTAGGACAACACCGTTCTCGGGAGCTGGCGAGCTAGGGTCGACTGACACGGGCTCGACGACAATGTCCTGTCCGGGAACGGGATATCCCTGAGGGATATTCTTGAAGACGAGAGCCTTGTTCTGAGACATTGTGATATTGTATGAAAATGGATGGATAGCAAAAGTAGGTATAGGTACGGCAAACAGGTTATGCCAGAAGAAACAGACTGTAGTAACTCTATAGAGGCCGTGAAGTTTACATAGGCCGCAAGGTAACACCCGGGCGATGAAGCTCCATTTATAGGTTACCTGCGGTAACCTCACCTACCAAACAAAGCGGGGCAGTTCCAATAACCTGGCATGACAATTATAAAGCAGAAACAACTACTCTCAAACGCGGCAGAAGCTTCTCGAGGGGCAAAAGATGGGGGAGGAGGGGAGTTACCTTGGCCGATCAACTTGTCCGAGGCAATATTTCCGGAAACAGACACCAGATGGAGTCAACTACAGGTGGCGTGAAGAGGAATGAGTGGATCACTGCATGATTCAACTATCTGAGAGTACGGGAGAGCGGTACCTTCTGGGCAAAAGAACCGGGCGCTTGCTGGTGATCACAAATCATGTATTATAAATTCTCCATTTCGTGCTCGGAGATGTTGCTGAAAGGGTGTTGTACTTTTCTGGGCGAGGTTCACTAATCAGTTGGGAATTTACGTGGTTACAAATTGTTACATGTATGTATATGGATGTGCAACATTTCAATGAGCACAAAATGAAGTCATGGATTTTATTTTATTTTATAATTTTTTCCCGCCACCTATTCTTCCTTCCTTGGTCTTCCTCTCAGCTTGATTTCTGGTTCGGATCAACTTTTTTTTTCTTTTAGTCTTTAGAGTGAGGGCTTCCTGGCTCACGGGCCTTGCTTAGTCATTCACTATCAATCTGTTGAATTTCCATGGTTTGGTTTTGTTGATTGATGAGGATTAATTCAAATGCAGAGAATAATCCAACATTCTACCACTAAACATAGCATAATTAAATTCTTATTAACTGGTTCAGGGTCAATTATAAGCTCATCTTCTAGAATATCAATGATCCCGCGATCTTTCTATCTCACCTTACTCAAATGATCCTTCAAATCATAGCAAAATGGATACCTGACTGCCTGAGGTTATCAACATGATGAGCGTAATACATAAGAGATGGATCGACACATTTTGACTCCCATGTCGAGTTTCACAGAGTTCAGTACTACTCTACATCTTTTATAATTGTGCTACTTTTATGATTTGAACGATGTATTATGCGATCCACAACTATTGGTGGTCGTCGTTGTCGGTACTCGGATTCCTCGCCTTCTGAGTGGCTGATGTAGAGCCTTTCCGACTTATCCCATTTTTTCTGCCGGACATTTTTTTTTGTCGCCTCCAAACAATCAATCATCTGTCTTCTTCTCTTCCATCTTCCCATTGCACAATCCCCATCGTTTGTGCTTTGTAAAACCTCTTTTTTTGGGGGCTTTGTTCATTCAGGTTTATAGTCGGGATCTATTGTTTTAACTCAGTACTTTACTCACCTTCCTTCTTTCGCTTCCATCATGTTGGGCGCTTTCCGCCGAAACGGCGTTGCCCATGCGCTGCGCGCTTCTGCTCCCCGATTTCTTTCGGCCAGAGTGACACCTCAACGGTTACAATGGCATCCTCCATCTGCCTCTGCAGTTTCACACGTGCCCCGGTCGCTTTTTCATGTATCTCCGTTTACTTTCTCTGCCGCTGTGGAAGCTCAGGTTCAGATTACTGACCCCGAAGTGGATCAGCCTCTGGCCGACTTTAGCCAGCTGGGAAACGCGGGATTAGTCGATCCTGTGATCATTCGCAACATTGTTAAGGACATGGGCATCAAAACAATGACGGATGTGCAGAGTATGACTATTCAGGAAACTCTGCAAGGTGGCGATGTGTCAGTTTTACCCTTCCCTACCTGAAATCTGTCCATCAATACTGACTTTGATTATCCTCTAGCTTGGCTCAAGCGAAAACTGGAACTGGCAAAACAATTGCTTTTCTCCTACCCGTGTTGCAGAACATCCTAAAGGACCCTACCGTTCAACGACGTTCTTATAATAGGCGTTCAGGTCCTTCGGCGTCGGATATCCGTGCCATTATCATTTCCCCAACCCGTGAACTTGCGGAGCAGATTGCGACGGAGGCAAGGAAATTGGCGTCTGGCACGGGACTTGTGGTGCAAGCGGCCGTGGGTGGCACCCGTAAGGCTGAAGGTCTGCACCGCATCCAGAGGGACGGCTGTCATCTGTTGGTGGGCACTCCTGGTCGACTCAAGGATATTCTGTCCGACCCAAGAAGTCGTGTCCAGGTCCCCAAGGTGTCTAGCTTTGTTCTGGACGAGGCAGATCGCTTGCTAGATGACGGTTTCGCTCCTGAAATTAAGGAGATTCAGGGCCTACTGCCTGACCCGATGAAAGTCGACCGTCAGACGCTCATGTTTTCGGCTACTGTTCCGCAGGAAGTCATGTCTATCGTTCGCCAATCTATGAAACCCGATTTCAAGATTGTCAAAACCGTGAAGGACGATGAAGTACCTACACATCTCAGAGTTCCTCAAAAGGTGGTCCAGCTGGACGGCTGGCAGAATGCATTGCCCGCCGTTCTTGAACTAGCTAAGAGTCATCAAGCTCTTCAAGCAAATGATCGCGATGTTCGACCATTCAAGGCCATCGTTTACTTGAACTCAACCATGCAAGTCAATTTGGCCTACGAGACGTTCACCAAGTTGCTGCAGAATCCGGATGATCCCCGGAGCGGCCATCCCCTGAAGAGGATGTACATCCTTGAGCTCCACTCACGCCTGAGTCAGGCTCGGAGAACACACACGTCCAACTTCTTCCGGAACAGCCGTTCTGCTCTTCTCTTCTCGTCTGATGTGACCGCTAGAGGCTTGGATTTCCCAGATGTCACACATGTTATTCAGATTGGGGCTCCTCGCGGACGGGACACCTACATTCACCGTGTTGGACGTACCGGACGAGCGGGCAAGGAAGGTGAAGGGTGGCTTCTGATTCACCCTGGTGAGACCGCTTTCATCAAGCGGAGGATGGCAGACCTCCCAATCGAAAAGGATCAGACATTGGACACGGCCGTATTTGACATGCGACAGGGTGCTAGCAACGACGTTTCTGAGGCCGCCGCGGAGAGCGTGGAGCAAGTCAGGGCCGCGATCCGTCAGGTAGATCTGGAAATCAGAGAGGCGGCGTTTAAAGCGCAGCTTGGCACCCAGCTCCAGGTGTTCCCCCGCCCAAAAGATATGGTTCTCGCCATGAACGAGCTCGCTCTGCATGGGTACTCCTTGCCTGAACCTCCAGCAGTCTCTTACAATATGGCCAAAAACATGGGTCTCGACTCAGTCAGAGAACTGAACGTTACCGGTCGACGTGCGCGCGTTAATCAGTATGGTGATGACCGTGGTTCTCGGTCGTTTCAAGGCGACAGACAGTTGAGAGGCCGTCGCGATAGGGGCCGTCGCGATGAATACTTCGGCGAATCACAGCTTGACGAGCAAGACCTCGAACCACGCCGCAGATACGTTTCTCCCCATCAAAGAAACACCCGCTGGGACAATAGAAACCGCTATTAATCTTGCAGATCTGCGGGCAGCATATATATCGTCAAATATCCCTGTCTTTCCGAAACAACTGAGATCAAAACTCCGATTGCATTGGGCGGCGTTATCGGTACTGCAACTATTTTGTACACATAGACCAGAAAACGAATCTTCTCCTCTCCGGATGTAATTTTATCATGCATGCCGTTCTGTTTCACTCTGGGATACCATCTGACTTATCTTCTGATCTTCTTCGATTTACTGGGCGTGTTCTGGGTCGGTGAGCACAAGCAAGCATCATGATCAGGAACGTTGTTATTCCTATTGGATATACTTGAGCTGGGATAGATGGGACATTTAATTTGTATCATGTGTTATGTATCATTCTATTTAGGTCTAACACTTTCAATTTCATCAACTCTGTACAGCAAATCTACGCGAAGACTGATCAAACTGTAACCTTCATCCTAATCATAGCGTAATGAATAAGTCATTCTCCGACTCATTCAGATTGAACCAATCCAGCTGTAATTCGACAAGCCTGCGAACAAAGACTGATGAGCTCCACACCCCTCCACAACTCTCGGAACTCACTCGGCATGCCGAAAGGACTCGCGTGTCAACAGATCCATCGGAAAGTGGGCCCGTCAAAGTTGAGGATAGAATCTACAGAGTTCAAGTCTAGCCTAGACATTCAATATCCAGTTACCCACACGATCATCACAAGATAGAAATAGTCTCCTAAAAAAGAAATAATATATACTATACACAATATCATAATCATAATCATAATCCCCCATCCCAAAACATCCCAAACTTCCAACATAAAAAGAAAGAAAAAAGAAAAAGAACTAATTACTATCCAAAACAATCACCTCCGCCTCCGTCTCCCCCAAACTCTCCACAGAAATCACATCCCCAACATTAACCCCCTCCACAAACGCTCCATCTCCCTCCTCCAAGACCATATCCTCCCGTCCATCCAACTTAACCCTCGCACCCCCAGCCCGACTAGCCGGCAAATGCACATACACATTCCGCTTCCGCCTCGACTGCACCGTCCCATCCCCAAGCCCCCCAACATTCCACCGAAACAAGCTCCCAGGCTCAATAATGCCCGCCCCCATCATAAAATCCGCATGGATCGGGATCGTCCCCGGGATAACAGGCACAGCAGCCTCCTCCTGAGCAGCCGTCGCCTCCGGCCCAGCAGCCAAGGGCGAAATAATCGGCACAAAGGCCGCGCGCTTCGCCTCCTCGCTGAAACTGAGTGTGTGATACTGCGGCTTCAGCGAGGCCTTCCACGGCAGAACCCAGATCTGAAGGAAGTGGACTGGTTTGCTGGGGTGTTCGTTTTGTTCGCTGTGCGCGATTCCTGTAAAAAGCGCCAGATAGACTTAGATTATAGACTTTCCAAATGATATAGGGGGTTGTAGGGTGTAGAGAGGTAGGTAGATAGATAGAAAGAATAGGAAAGAAACGTACCGCTGCCGCCAGTGGTGAATTGTACATCGCCTCGTTTCATTCGATAGTAGTCTTTGCCCTGTGCTCCTTCCTTCCCCGGCTGGATCATGCTGTCTCGGTGCGTGAGCTCCCCGCTCAGGATGTAGCTGAAGATCTCGGCGTCGCGGTGGCGGTGCGTTGGGAAGCCATTGCGGGGGGAGACGCGGTCTTCGTTTAGGACGCGGAGGGAGCCGAAGTGTTGGAATCGGTGGTCGTAGTAGTCGGCGAAGCTGAAAGTGTGGTGGGTTTTGAGCCAGCCGCCGTGTTCGGCGTAGCCGCGTTCGTTATGGCGGCGGAGAATGAGCTTTGCGTGCGATAGTTTGGACATGTCTATTTTTCTTGGTTCCTGGGTCTCAATTGGTATATTTGTGAATGTTTGTATTGTTGTATAGAGATTATATTTCTTTGAACTTGATTTGAGGGAACGTTACGAAGTCGATGTGGTTTATATAGATCTGGGGCAGTTAGGGTTGGATAAGCATGGATAAGAACTGACTAACGGCTCTCAGCAGTAAGCACCGCATAAGCATGACGGATCCACACGTGCTTTGATAGTGAATCTTCGAGTCCGCATTTGGAATTTAGCAACTGAGTCCTTAGCAACTGAGTCAGATATTACTATTTGACTACTACTGATTCATAATTATAGGTAGTCAATAGAATAAACAATAGAAAGAGACCAATGACCCATACACAAGTACAAATAGAAGATACACATCAGGAAGGGTTAGAAAGAAGAAAAGAATAAAAAAAAAGAAAGAATAAAAAAACAAATGTCATTAAAAAGAAGAAATAACATCTATTCATTTGTATCGAACAATCCACATCTACCGCAATCAGACATCATCATTCATATATAAAGATCTTGACTCGATCACGTAAACAAGCGTACAAAAGATGATGCCCGTCCCAATGGCACATCAAGGTATTTTATTTTTAAAGTGCAAGGGAGAGAGGAAGAAGAAACAAGGATCAACCTGTCTATAAAATCCATGCTCCGGTATGACAATTGCTCTACTCGCGAGCAATCATATCATCCCGGGCGGGTCCGGTACCGATCCACTTTACAGGAACGCCACCCAGTTCGCGCTCGATGTACTCGATATATGCGCGCGCATTAGCGGGGAGATCCTCGTACTTCTTGACGCCCATGGTGTTGCTCTTCCAGCCGGGAAGGGTGATATATTCGACCTGGACCTTGTCAAGAACATCCGCATCGGCGGGGACGGCGCTCTCGGTGCGAGTGCCATCGGGCAGAATGTAGGCAACACCGACCTTGATCTCGTCGAAGTCATCGAGAACATCCAGCTTGGTCAGGTTCAGAGCGGTGTAGTGGTTGATGGCCTGGGAGTAGCGGCAGACGACCAGGTCGAACCAGCCGCAACGGCGACGACGGCCGGTGGTAACGCCAAACTCCTTACCGACGCTCTGCAGCTTCTCGCCGAATTCGTTGATCTGCTCGCTAGGGAAGGGTCCAGAGCCAACGCGAGAGGTGTAGGCTTTCACAACACCGATAATGGACGAGATGCTAGTAGGGTTTAATGACAGGGCTTGCACAGCACCGCCCAGGCCTGTGGACGAGGAAGTCACAAAGGGGTAAGTGCCGTGGTCCAAGTCGAGCATCAGAGCGTTAGCACCCTCGACCAGGGTGTTCGGAGAGTCCTTGTACTTTTGGAAGAAAGCCAATTGATCGACAACGTAGGGGCCCAAGAGTTTCCGGTATTCCTGAACAGGTTAGTATAATCTCATCTGTGCTCATGCCAGAGCGGAGGAAGCAGTGTCCTACCTTGAAACGCGCAAGCTCGTCCTCAACGTTGTAATCCAACTCACCGAAACGGGCACGGTACCCAGCGTCCAAA
This sequence comes from Aspergillus leporis, assembly GCA_009176345.1. NCBI lineage: Eukaryota > Fungi > Ascomycota > Eurotiomycetes > Eurotiales > Aspergillaceae > Aspergillus > Aspergillus leporis. The sequence goes on along the minus strand of ML732239.1, from coordinate 124,591 downwards.
GAGCGCAGCTTGCGCTCGAAGAGAGCCTCATCCAGGATCTCACCAACACGAACACCTCTCCGAGAAGCCTTATCACTGTAGCAAGGACCGATACCCTTGCCGGTGGTGCCGACCTTCTGACCACCAAGCTTGGCCTCCTCCAGACCGTCTACAACAGAGTGCAAGTCGAAGCAAACATGGGCGCGGTCGGAGATGAATATGCGCTGGCTAGCACCCTTGAGACCCTTCTCCTCAAGGGAAGCCAATTCCTTGAAGAAACTAGGGACATGCACGACAGTTCCGGCACCGATGAGGTTGATGCATTTTGGAGAGATCAGACCGGAGGGGAGGATGTGGAAGTCGTAGGTCTTGTTACCATGAACAATGGTATGGCCCGCATCTGGACAGAAGAGTCAATAAGGGAACCGCGCAAGATATCACGGGTGCGGCCGTGATGGTGGTGACTCACTGTGGCCGCCAGCGGCACGGCAGCAAAGCGTAGCCTGCTGCGCAAGCATATCCGTAATCTTCCCCTTTCCTTTTCCCACCAAAAATCGCAGTCAGCATATACCCCAAGCCCCGAAACAATCTGAAGAGAACGCATTCCCCACCTTCATCACCCCACTGGCTACCCAGAACGATTGTTACACCCATGATTGCTGTGCAGATATTGAGATGATTGGAATCTGTAAAATATTCTTTTATTGTATTAGCGTCAGTCCTCAATTGGCGATATCACAACAAGTGACTCGTTTATCCAGTGCTGTACTGAGGAGAAGGTGGGGGGTCCACAGTATGGAGACGGACAGGTCACTGGTTGTTTTATGCGACCAGGTCAAATATTAAACGAACCGGGCAATAAATGCACATGAAATTGGCTAATTAAATGGTAGGTAGAAGAATCTAACCCGTACCAGAAGTGTATGGAGCAGCAGCGAAAAAGTTCGCGACCGTCAAAGAACCAAAAGCCGGAAAAAGAAATGGAGGGGAACGGCGGCGGCAAAAGATAATATATGGAAAAGACGGAGGACGCCGTTCCAGGTGACTCAGCCGCCCGCGGGTACGGTATCGTTTGGTCACGAATAATGAACCTTTCCCCGATCTTCCCTTCGATCGGCTTTCCTTACCGTCTTGTTCTGTCATATCCTCCATAGAGGGGTCGTTGGGTCATTGGTCGGGTATGCGGTAGCCTCAGGCTAGCAGGGGTCCCGGGCCGTAATCGGTCTAGGGCTCGGGGCTCGGGGCTAGGGTCTTAAGAGTCACGAATTATTATTATTTATGGATTAACGATTCAGGAAAGATAGGAGAACTTAATCTAGACGGAGTATAAGCTTCAGATGTTCATTGTATGCTTAGCACGGATCCCACGGTAAACTGGAATTATAATACAAAAGATACTGATGACCTCATTCCCTCTATTCCACACCTCGTTCCAACGACCCAATGCACCCCTCCCAACGCCTATACTATACAATGACGAAGAACTAAGAACCACCAGAAAATAGATGGCCTCCACCCTGGTAGACTTTAGATGACTTTCCCTCCGTTCAAGATCCACTCTCGCATCTGCCCAAGTTCCAGTATGCACTCGCGGTGCATCTCACGCGCCACTTCCCAATGCTTGAGCACCTTAGCGTCTTCGTCTAATCCGCGCAGGTACGCACTGTAGCCGCCCTTGCCGCTACCCGGCACCATAGCATCGTCACTATCATTGCCACCGCCTTCCTTGTCTTCGTTGTGATCATCCTGGTCATTGATGTTCAGGCGCGCGGAATCGCCCGCAGCACTGATCCAGTTCGGTGCCATGCCAGTCTCGATGGCTTCCTGACGTGCGTTGAAATGGTTTAGCATACGTCGGTTAAAAGCACTCCACTCGCGTATGTAAGTATTCATCTCTGCCACGTATCGGTTCCATGCTGTGCGAGACAGTCCGGTCTGTTGAGAGCCAGCATTGATTGGCACGAGCTGTGGTGGCTGCGGCCGTTTCGGTGGATTTGGGCAACGCAATTCCCGGGGGTGAATTTCGCTTATCGTCGTCCTGTGGGTTTTGGCGCGGGATTCGAATGGAAGGCTTGCATGAATATCCTGTAAATCTTCAATACCGCCATTTGTAGTATTTGTAAACGGGGCGGTTGTGCCCAGATTTTTGAGATCAAATTCTGGACCCTTGGGCTTCGTGCTAGCTCCTTTCTCGGAACTACTACTTGAAGACGACCCCAGTTTAGGCTGAGGCACTTCTTTGCCCGAAGCTTTGGTTGCATTTGCCGGGTTTACAGTTGCCTCTTTTGCAGGGGTATCATCATCAATATCCATGGCTTCCCCATCTTCATTTTCTGCTCGAGCTGAGTCTTGTTTGTCATCTCCGCCAACCGTTGATTCTGCCTCCTCAGCTTCGGTTGCAACACGGGCAGACTGTGGCGTGGTTCGCCCCTTGGTTGTAGGACGAGTTTGTTTGCGAGGACTCCGTGGACGCCGAGCATTCCCTGTTTGTTGCTGTTGCTGGTGTCCGTCAACGTTAGGCATTGCCCATCGTAGGCCGCTGAGCTTGTCCGACCAATCGTCTGCGGAAAATTTCGCCTCGGGAAATGGTGAAGGCTGTTGTTGAGAAGTCGAGTCAGACCGGAAAGAATCGTGATTAGCCGTATCAGCTGAGTGGCTAGTTCGGCCAAGGTTGTATTTAGTAGTGGTACGCCCGCGATTGTGCGAACCTTGTTTTGGTTGAGGTTGGTCTTTGTCCGAAGATGATGGAGTAAAGAAGTCAAATCGATTCCAACTGTTTGCTGAGAACGGCTTTTGTAGGTCGTCATGGCTGCTACGTTTGTAGGCTCCATTTGATGTACTGTCTCGAGATTCAGAAGCTTGCGAACTGGAAAGATGGAAGAGAAGTTAGCATGAAGCTCTTCAAAGCACCACATCAGCGCAAGGGGCATCATACTGTTTGAAGGGATTTTCGGCTTTAGAAGCGCCAAACATGTCTTGAGCTGAAAAAGCGCTATCGGAATCATGTCCTTGATAACCGTTTGGTTAGTATTTGTATGCACGTCTTTTCCTGATACAATAGAGATAAGGGTTCGCCGGGGTGGGGGTTGGGGGTACACACCGTTTCCAGAGCCCTGTTTATGGTGCGTATGAAAGTTGGCGAATTTCTGATGAGGCCTAAGTCTGCTTTTAGGGACTGCCTTAGGCTTATGTTCCGGGTCGACATCCTCGTTATCGGTGTCACTTGAACTTGTGGAAGAGTAGTTCCGATTTCGGTCCGTTTTAAGCTTGGGACTTGCACTCCGATGCCTACCGGGTTCCGGAGGCGTTGGACTAGGTGGGTTTGTACGCGCATGTGGCTTAGGGCTTCCGGGTGATCCACGCATACTTGCAGAGCGTCCGAACCCAGCACTTGAAAAGAACGTCCTCTCTCCTCCAGTACCGGCATACTTGCTACCCATTCGTTCAACCTCTGGGGTGCGTGAATTTTCCTCTCGGTTCTGAAACCCTGCTGCAGCTTTTCTCGCTGTTGGTGAAGGGACAGCCCCAAAGAAATCCTTCGCCTGGGCGCGATCACCCCGAGGAACGTTCGAATAAGAAGAAGTGTTGGAAGCCATGGGCTCATCCCCGCCAGCAGCAGCCCGCGGGGCAAACCCTTGCTTCTTCTTTGTAGATTGCGGGCGGGTAGATTCCGAGGCTGTTGGCCTGGGAGGTGACTTGAAGTATTCATACGCGGACTTCGGTCTTGTCGACTGCTCAGCAGAAGAGGCATTGGGTCGGGATGTAGTATTTGAATATCCCGAGCGCCCAGTGCGAGGATTAAACTGCGACCAACCATGCATGTTATTTCCCTTCATATCTTGAAATCCACGATATGCATCAGCCCGCGTTTGTCCTTCATCATGCGTCTTCTCCCACGGTTGTTTCGGAGCCGCTCGCGCATAGCTTGCATATCGTTGGGCGCCTGAAGAAGGACCGCTATGGAATGACTGGGGTCTCGGCGAAAATGGAGGTTTCGTACTGTGAGATTTGGAAGAGGGTGATGCGGTATAATTGTTCGTAGGCGCTTTTCGAGGGGTATTGGTCTTGGGAGGTCCATAAAGCTTTCCGTACCCAGCACGTAAGCGATCAGTGTCGTATCTTAGCCGCTGTTGAGGGTCGCTAAGGATCTCATTGGCAGCTTGAATGGCCTGGAATTTAGATATAAAATCCACTTCCTTGCCAGGATTTCGATCCGGATGATATTTGAGAGCTAACGAATCAACAGTAGCCCAACAACCAATCTACAGTCTTTCTCTTACCGAGTTTTCTAAACTGCTTCTTTATGTCTTCGCCGTCTGCACTGGGCGTAAGACCTAAGTCCGCATAGTAATCCCTCCGCACATCCGCTTTCACCATTTTGAAAGTGTGCTGTAGTTTGAGACGGCGTGTATATTTGAATAGTCAAACCAAGGTAGATCACGAGATTCGCACCAAGATCCGATCCTTTCGTACATGACCTGCCACATAAAGCAACGTCGTGCAGCGGGGCGATTCGATCAAAAGGAACAGCAAAGTGGCGTATGGCCGCTTAATCCAGTAGAGAAAGGAAAGAGGTCAGATTATCGAGAGAGTGGCGCGGACAAATTGAAAGACAATAGCTGGAAATGTGAAGTCCTCCCTTTCTTTCTCTGTAATAATCAACCACCCGTCAACGAATAACCTCCGCGCAACTTGAGGGAAACCACTGTATATTATATAACGTTCAGGTTCCTGGTTGGCCGTTCTGGGCCAGCATCTGTCTTTTGTGTTTTAACGTCGTGCGCCCTTGCCAATTGTTGTTTAACAGCAAAAGATCGATTACGGCGAACTTTTTTTCTTATCGTGCTCGATAAACGGACATAATCTTCCCGATCAAGGTACCCGAACGAACGGAAAAACGAGACCGTTGCGGGGGAAAGCAGCGGAACGTAGGCAAGAATCGGCGACCAGATTGCACCCAGGAACAAGGGACGCAATTAGGAAAGTCTGGCAGGGAAAATATTCGAGATCAAGGGCATATGGACCTGATCTGGCAGCAGCTGAATTGGATCAGTTCACATGGTCAAAGCGCCGCTAGATCTTAAAGATGATAACGATCCCTACCTTTACGACTTTGGGTTGTTCCCACAGATCTCTCAAGTCACCGGAGAGCTTCGAAAAAATGGAAAAAACAAATTCAAAGATAGTCGCAAGAATAGGTCAAAGGGGATGTGCTGGCTAGTGCCAGAGAAGGAAATAAGAGCGGAGATTTAAGATGGAGAGACAGTGAGCGTCAAGTGAATGTAAATAAATGGTTTGTTTGATTGTTTGGGGTTTAGCGCCGCCGAGCAACAACTCAATCGCAATTCCGCAATTCCATACCCTATGGGGTACATATTTGCTGCCCAATTTGTTAACTGATGGCCTCATCTCTGGCTTTTCATGATGATCGAGTCGTTCAAAATATTATCACCATACAGCGCTGCTTTACTGATGAGAAATTATGTTCATTTTCACGCTCATTGATCCTTACGAGACCGGATATCCAAGAAGACG
>ML732239.1:0-119067 GCA_009176345.1 Aspergillus leporis | reverse complement strand
GGGGGGGGAAGAGAGGAAAAGAAAAAACCAATTAAGAAAGGAAGAAAACTATATGCGGCGTACAGACTTAGAGGTGGATGAACATATGTGTCCTAGAACCAACCCGACAAAGATATTTAGCAAAGAAAACCTGCTTTGTAAGTTCATTCCATTCCGCACCTGAACTAGTGGCATGAAGTGGGAAGCAATATGAACAAGCAAAAAGTGGAATATAAACACACAGATCGACAATGGTGCCCTAACCATCTGCGGATGGCCCAGCTCCAGATCCTCCGAAGAAGTATCCTTCAAGAAGGTCGTAATTGGCATTTTCACTCCAGTCATGTTGAAAATCAACTGCCATACCAAAACCCAAGTCGATCCCAACACTATGCCCAGCCCCATGTCCCAACGAAGGGACCGCCTGTAAATCATAGTCGGGGTTCTCATCGGAACCTGGAGGACCTTGGCCCTCTGCACCAGCAGTATCAAAATCTAGGAAATCCAAACTGATTCCTGTAGATGGTATTTCTTGATCTGTTGACTGAAATTGATGATGGCTAGGATTAGCAGCAACGCTACTCGGGGACGCGCTTTGTTGTGGAGAGGTGCCGTAAATATACTGTTGTTGGGTCTGCGGCGAGACAGGGCTTTCATAGTTTCCATAATACTCAATGGATGGTGTCCGTTGAGGCCGACTTGGTCGCTCTTGACCGAAAGCCGATGCGGAAGCTTCAGAAAATTCCGGTCGAATGTGGTATGGCTGTACTGGTCTCCTTGTGCCATGGCTAGATCGCTCAGGAATGGTATTGTCATTAAAAAGATCCCCAAGGTTCATATCGAACCTCGGAATTGGCCGCGTTGGCCGCGTCTGGGTATGCCGTCTAGACTGGCCAGCGGGAGGTCTCTGTCGTTGGTCCATCGTATATCGGCCATTCTGTCGAGTTCGACCGGCGTACAATGTATTGGACTGTTGATTTGCAGCGGCACTTGTTTGATATCGAGTCAAGTCGACCTGGGATCCGAATCCGGTCGTAGATAGACACATTTGAACCGTGGCTTTGTTCATTCGCTCAAAAGCATCCCGACACGCTTCTGCAGGTGGACATTTATGCATGAGATCCCCCAGAACAGACGTGGCGGCAAGTACTGTGAAGTCCACTTCATCTAATGTCTGCAAACACGATTAGCTTACTGCTCTCTTCTATCTTCGTGGGAGACATACCAGACGACTCCTAACCACAGGCGAATGCCAGATCGCATACAGAAATGAGATGCCTGCCATGAAAATGTGGTGCGTAGCCAGATACGTATAATTCACCAAGCGCACACGATGCATTTGACGGTATATCCGAATCACCTTTTGCCCAGCTTCGGCGACTTTATAGTAAATTTCATCTTCATCGTCCCCATCATCTACATTAGAGAATGAAGGACTGGAGACGTCTTCAGCAGGGGTAAGTTCATCCACCAATTCGGCAGGAACCGTTAAGCTTTGCTGGTACAGCATAATGATAGCCTGCCAGTAATTCAGTTCGAGGAACTCAACAGAAAATTGCACGCCGGTGTCGTGCTTTGTTGGAGCAGTCTGCTGCCATTCATTCAGTCGCTGATGAATATCTTTGCGCCAAGAGCGGAAGGAGTCAAAGCCCTGAAGGAATGGTGATGTAAGATCGGTTCGTGTGAACCTCTTTACCGTATGAGGAGCCTTGTGTTTAGCAAACCGCGTTTGCTGGTGTTGCAGAACATCTTGAATTTCGGATTGCAACACACGCAGTTTGAAATAATGGTGTGCTGCATGCTTGTAGCTCGTAGCGCCCTCTGAAGGCGTCACGATCCCGGACTTTGTGATATATTTATCCTCTAATAAAGACGGAAACTCCGTGCTGATGGCCTGATCGCTGATTCCGAAAGGGCGGCCAACACAGCAGCTAACCAGGCGATCGAAACTATAGACACACCACCATAAGCGCCGGCGAAGGTCACGAACCCACTCTCGACGCCCTCGCTCACGAGTATCAATGCGCGGCTGGTCCCTATCCTCAGCTTTCCTACGAGGATGGTTTAAAGTTTCATCGCCAAGTGTATCAATTCCTGTTCCGTCTTCGTAATGCAGACCAAGGTCGACTGCTAACCGCATCGCAACGCCAACAATATACCATAGCCCAGGTGCAACGGGCCGTAAAAGGGCAAAACTGGCGAGAAGAAGCACCGCCTGGAGTTCCTCTAACGCCCCGAACCCGTCATTACTCGAAGAAGCACCGACAAAAGACTCTAAGTGGATGATTGCGGACGCATGATACTCCTCTGGTTGGTATTGATGACTCGATAGTCGAGGCCTCTTGGACGTAGACGGTGAACGCTCACGGTTATCTTCTTTCTCATCGCCGGGAGATTTATCCTCGAAAATGATACCGGCACCGATAGCAAAGACAATATTGAGCATGTAAAGGCTACGAGGCGAGCGGCTCTTCTCATCGACTAAGTAAGTACGATCAAGTAATTCCATGAAATCATTGCGATGTAGGATGGGCATCTGCGGATTGGCGTGCTCAAAGTAGAGGTCAGCTAGCTTCTCAGCCAGATCTCGATCTGGAAAAGCAGCACATTGCATCATTGGTCTTGTTTGAAGACCGAAGAAAGAATCACGCCCAGTACCGCCGGCTGTACCTGTAGCGCTATGGGGTAAGCGTTCACTTGGGCGCATAGGGCCACGCTCCGACGCATTTCCAGGGACAGAACTTTTCACCGCAGCGAACACAACTCGAGCAAACGAGATGCCAGACGTTGATCCTAAATATCGGGGGTCAGAGGTTCCTTGAACCGACACCATGCCAATATTCGACACCAAGTTCTGCAACCTCCAATTCTCTTCTTTTTCGGTATCCATGTTGTTGTCTGAGTCTTGCCCACCATCCCTCTGTTTGTCTGCTTTTGAGGAAGAGCCTTCTTTCTCCCTCTTCATTCGCATCGATTTGTCACCCCCGTCAGATGTCGACAGCACAGTACCTGCAGATCCGTCCGAGCCAACTGTCTTTGTGTGAGCAGGATCATAGCCCGCCTCCACCCTAACCGCTTCTTCTTCATCAAACGCGACTGCTCCTTTAACATCAATTTGGTGTTCCAATAAAACCTTCTCCAGGTATGCCACGCGAGCCTCGAGGAAGTAAACATAACTCCGAGGGATCTCTCTCTTCGTGATCGGGTCGTATCCGACGCACCGGACGCCGGCTTTCTCGCAGGACTGACACCGAGGAAGCCGTTGGTCGCAGCGGTTCTTGCGTAGGCGGCAACGGTTGCAGGCCGACACGTTGCGGAACGAAGAGGAGTTCGAGGCGGGGGTAGCGGACGAGGCGTTCACTGATGCATGTTGCTGAGATTGCGCCGACGGCTCTGGTTGAATCGAAGGGTCAGAGGGCGGGTGCGGTCGTTTCCTTCCTATGGAAGTTGGCGAGACCGGAGAAGTAGGATTCAGCATATCGGGAAAGGTACGATGACAAGAAGCGCCACCGAGCGATCATATCTCGAATTCGGAGTTCTATAGCAAGTCGAAACAAGTGGAGAGGTTGTAAACCAGAAATCCAAAGACGCACCAGCATTCATATTAAAACCATGCGCTGACTTCTCTTCTTTCTCCGGCCAAGTATTTCGTCTGCACAAAGGCTAAGAAGGTGAATGCCGGGAAACTGTCTCCTCAGTTGGACGCGATCCGCGGGCTTTTTTAGTTGCCGAGATGATAGTCGGGGTCAGAGGTGATAGATAGTATCTGTCTGGAGGGCAGGACAATCGCAGCCCATGACGGAGGCGGACCACAAGTGTAGTATCGATTGTCAGGTAGAATTCAATTGATTGGAGAAGGGAGTAAGAAAAAAAAAAAAAAAAGAGTACGTCAAGATAGACCAAACTGGTGGAGTCATAAACTGACAATCGGGGAGTCCGCAACTTACTAGGTACTACTAGTAAGAATGTATGGACCGTGTAAAGCTGGGGTGCCGATGGACTGTACGTGAGAATGAGTTCGCCATACACGACTAACCTTGAGCCACCAACAATGGACAAAGGATTTCCTGGGATGGGGGTGCCGAGACTGGGGAATAGCGGTCGCTAGAGGAATAGAATCACAATGGGTAGTTAGTAGATACCTAGTGTTCAATTGAAGCAGTAGATTCTCTAAGAGGAAATCTACTGCGGAGCACGGGCCATGAATGACAATACCGTAACCAAGTATTACACGTGACCTCATAATCCCACATCCGAAGTTGGCGATTGGTTACTGATAAGAGAGAAGTCATCCACGGGTTTGTCATCACAAACGATGCTTTCATTGACTGTATTGTGTGTGTATTCATTAGTGCTGTGGAGTATCTCACCGACAACTTTCCTATGATCGATTTATTTAGTATTCAAACCTCCGGATAGATTGACCTAAGCAACCTATTCAAAGCTATAGATCTATCCATCGAGTACAGCTCTGACAAGGTATTGTTCAATTGACGAATAAGCTTCCCCGCCCCAAACCCTGTCAGGTCAGGCATCCCAGTCACCTCACCTTAGGGCATTAGAACTGCCTCCTTATACGTGCCAAGATGATGATGTATATTATATCATTTTGGGAAAAAAAAAAAAAAAAAGGGGGGATATACCCATTGACCACAATCCAACCGCTCACTCCATGGATTGATCAAATCATTCGTAAGAGCTTTTCCTCTCGCAGTTACAGCTTGATTTAGATAAGTAAATACTTCCGGGAACTGGAAGAGAGAACTGAGAGAACTAAAACCCCGGAAATAGGAGGGTTAGACTGAAGGAATGAATGATGAACTACCGAGATGTAAGGCGAACAGTCGCACTGGGTCCTCACAGCACAATCTTTACCTAATTGAAAACTGTCATCTAAAATCACCTGCACTCTGGCGTCGGTGTAGTATGTGTTGGGGATGGAAAAATTGGATATTATGTAAGATAACTAAGTACCTCGTCACGGACACTGCATAAGAGGGGAACTGCAGCAAAAGTCCATGACTCGAGCGGGGCACAAAGTGAAACTATTCGCAGTCATTGCAAATGTAAGTTCAAGCTTCTACGGTGAATAATATACGGAATGGAAAAACCAGAGAAGATGATTAATGGCAAAGAGGGAGAATCCAGGTGTTTGTCCGTCCACCTACTTCTCTATAAATCAATTCTGCGCTCAAATGAGTTGGATATATGGTAATGACAAAAGCCTCCCAGATGCATAGCGTGTGACCAACCAACAATGCTCCATAGTGATAACGTAAACAAAAATATTAAAAAAAAAGGGAAACAGCCAGCCCCATGCTTTTGAAAGATGCATCAGTCTATGAAATGCGCCTTCCCCCAGACTTGAATCATGATCTAAAACACCGAAGGAATCAAAGGACAAAAGTGGAAAGATTCAAATCACAATCAGCCACCGAGGAAAAAAATTGAGGGAAAAAAGATCCAGTATGCAAGTTAAACAGATGTATCAAAATCGACCGGAGTAGTGAAGAAAAAATCAGGCTCGATGTCAGAAATATAGGAAATGTGGTAAGTTGAGAGGTACAAGCCGAGTCATGTCGAATGTCATGCGGAGTCGTGTCCGGTCACGTCATGTCAAATGGCCAAGTCAATCATGCTCGTGCTTGGCGTTGATTTGCGTCAAATCGACATTGAGATTTTCAGAATCGTCAACACTAGTCCGCGCAGAAGAGAGCAATCTCCGCACTTCTTCCGCGGTGGCGTCCTCCTTGCCCGCAGTGTACGCGCCCCGCAGGCTGTTCTCGGTTGCATTAAATTCAGACTGCTCGGCTTGCTTGGAATCTTTTTTCGGGTCGCTCTCTTCCATCCAGAAGCTTTCGATAGCTCCAATAATGCAGACAATACCACAGGCCCACCAGGCCAACACAGAGTGTCCACTCTCAAGACCTTTCGAGTGAAGTAGGCCAGTAACTGTTGGGCCGAAAGCGCGGCTCAAACTTGCCGTTGAGGCAGCCGCGCCGTTAATAGATCCAAGCACTTTAGAAGATGGAGCAGCGTTGGCGAGCAAAATAGCAGTAGAAGGGAAGGCGATGACATGGAGAGTGATCTTGCAGATCAAGGCGACGTACACCGCAGTCATCTGGAGTGCTTCGGGGAGGAGGATGAGGTATGGAACCAACAGGTAAAGTGGAGGCCAGACAAGGAGAACGAAGCGGAAGGTTCGCAAGGTACCGAAGTGGCGGACAACGAAAGGGAACAGCCAGAGCTGCGCAATCATAGAATAGACACCTTGCACTGCGAGCATAAAACCGATTGTCTTCGTGGGGAGACCCATGCCTCCAGTAAACTTGAAAGGCAAGGTGACATCTTCTTCGGACTTTGGCGTGCTCAAGAAAACTGGCATCAACTGATCGAAAGAGACACTATGGCTGTGAGTTGTGTTAGTATGAGCATGCTCTAGTCCAAAAAGGGGGGTGGTCTTACTATGCAAGGATTCCGTAGGCAATGATGTTGAAAATAACTTGCTTCGTAAATGCCTTGGGAGTCCCGCACCTCTCGTCCTTCATCTGCCCTTCAATGTCGTCATCGTCGGAAAGGTTACCCAAGTCCTTCATAGGTAACAGTTGCGGGGAGGATTCGTTGCTCTTGTACGCAGGTGGGGGAACATCGGCGTAGTCGAGATAATCCGCTGCATTTTGTTCCACTTTGACATCCGTGTCCTCGGTCAGCTGTACAGAAGATCTGCAGCATTTACTGATGAGCCAATTACCCATTTCCAACCCAGGGTCCCGGCGATGCTTTTTCTCCGGATGGGTCTCTTCGAGGAACAAGAAACCAACCACGATTCCGAACGCTAGGACGACAACGCAGACAACGTTGGGCAGCAGGAACGGGAAGGCTTCGAAAATAGTGCCGCGCTGGAATAACCAGGGATAGTTTTCGCACGGCTGCGCCAGCGCACCACCCATGGCGGGTCCGATAATCGAACCTAGGCACCAAACAAATGGCATGATCGAGTAAGCCCGGGGTTGGTGTTCCTTGACAGTTACGATCTCCGCCACGGTCGTCTGAAGAACTCCGATGTTTCCGTTCAACAAGCCTCCTAGAGCTCGGGCGATCATCGCGGTTGGTAGGTTGGGAGCAAACCCGAACACAATCATACTGATAGCGGTTCCAATCAAACCCATGACCAAGACTGGTTTTCTACCAACCTTGTCACTCATGCGTCCCCAAAACATGCCCGTGGAGAACTCTGCGAATGTAAACGCAGAAGTGATCATGCCTGCGTAGAGGGCAATTTTGCGATCATTGTCGGTCACGTGGAAGGACTCAACCATGTGATAAACATAAGGAAAAATAGACATGAATGCAATTGGTTCGCAGATTCGGCATAATGCTTGTCAGGCTGTCAGTGATCACTCAAGGATCTCAATAGCTTGGAAAATTGGAAACAAGAGAAGACACGAAAAATAAAAGAGAACACACACAAAATAATAATAATAATAATAATAATAATAATAATAATAGCAAATAAGTATTGCTGAAATTGAGGGAAAACCTGGCAGTTCAGACATACCTAATACAAATAGTTGGCGTACAGGGAAAGCGGACCAATCACCGCCGCCACTACTATGCCGGTCTTGCAAACAGGACAGACGCTTGAACATATTGTCGTTTGAAAGCCTTTGCTCAACCTTTGGAAGGAAAAGAAAATGTACGCTAGCTCTTCCTTGCTATAAAATAGCAACTGAAGGAACTTATAGTCCGAGAGGAATGTGTCGCCGTTGCAAATTCTCCGTAGTGTCGGAAGGGAGGGAATGTAATGATGATAAGATCGTTAGGGTGAAAGCAGGACCGTTCTTCTGGTTAAAGGGGGTTCAACATTTCTTGCCCCTGGCGTAAATTAATCCCACTGCTCACTGCTTGAATGGCTCGTAGATTGCTTAGTTCCCAAACACTGGTCGCTAGTAGGTGTGACAATCGCAAAGATTATCACTCAAACCCTAATTGAAGACCAAGATACTAGTGAACACCAGGAAGGGATGGCGATAAGGATGGTAAGGTATGGGGATGGGGTATATTGCAGAACAGTGGACGTTTAAAGAGTAAACCGGAGGATTCAAAAGGTCGTCAAGTGTTGGAAGGAGGGTGAAGTCGAAGTAGTTATAGGTGTTTCGAGGTCCAATGGATTGAAGGAAAGTTGGGAAGGAAGAATAAGGACCGGAACAGAAGCAGGAAGTCAAGTATATATTTGAATAAAGATATCCTATAGAGGGAGAAAAAGGAAAGTAAAATAAAAAAAATAAAAATTACAAAAGGAGGGACTGGACGGGAAGGGGAATTAAATGAAGTATTTGAAGTGGATAACTTGAGATATGTGATCAGGCGAAAGACTAAAAAGCATCAAACGGCTTGAACATCGGCGATGGATCATGGACAATGATGGAGCCCATTTCGGTTACAGCTGTACAAGACTCAGGATGGTGCATGCTGCAGTCGACAGCAAACAGTTGAGAAGTAACAGGATCCACTTCTGAATAATGATTTTTATTTTTTTTATTTTCAATTTTTTTCTTATTTTTAATTTTCAATTTTATTATGGTTTGGATTTGGGTTAAGGTATGATGTTTTCAGCAGATAACCCAGCATAGTACCAGACAGAAGCAGAGTATGGGTCGGAGCCGTCCGACTAAGCCGACAGCCAACCAAACAATGGGACGTCCTATATCTATGGAAGGGAGAAGTCCCAAAAACCCTGCGTGGAAAGGGGTGAAGCCAATAGCAAAACATAGTCAACTCAAAGTTACCAATCACTCCAGAAAGATGGTCAGGTACTTAGGTAGGTACCTTAGGTAGTCTTTGCTTACTCCGTACCGCAGTCGAGCAAGAAAAGGGAAAAACAGCCCGGTTACACATCGTACGCAAATGGATTGGATTCCTTACGGAACTATTGCGTATTTCCCTCTCGTATTATAGTAATACCAATATTAAACAATAACAGTCATTCTAATAACATCGCTACCGAAACAGCCCAAAGTGACTTAACGGGAGGATCAGATTTTCGATCAGAAGTTGGGTCAGCATGCTACAGTAACTAGAAAAAGACTCCGCCCTCCATGCGGATCAAAGGATTCAACCAAAAAAAATTCAAAAATCAAAAATCAATAAATTAAATTAAATGAAATAAAAAGGAGTGAGAGTTAAAGAGTGGAAGAGAGAGACAGAGAGAGAAGAGACCCAGTTGCCCCCCAGCTGAGAGCCGCCGCCGCAGATTGACCGGTAGACCCATAACCTGAGCCCCGGGCTCCGGGGAACTGAAGGAGTGTCTCTAGAAGCGCGCTAAACAGTCCCATAAGGCAAGGATGATCAGCTTTCCAGAAGTCTGGTTTAGTGCGACTTAGTGAGATGATAGATCTAACAACCTACCCACTTCTCCTGTGGTGTGTCCCGCCCCAAATAAATAATAAGTCTTCCTCAAGAAGGGGGAAAAAATAAATGAGAATAAATAAAAAAAGAGGATGGAGTCATCCGTACGATACCCTTTGGTTTGGTGTCTGTAATTTTTTTGTATTGTGTCTGACACTTTCCCTCTTTCTATACCTATGATCCACTACAGCGGAATTCTAGAAAACTCAGCCGAGTGTCCCCTCTTGCGCTGGATAATTCAAGTAAATTGGTCAAAAGGAGATCGATCGCTTTCCGAAATTACACACGTCGGTAAATGCACTAATTTTCACCATTAGCCCAGGTTGGACAAAGAACAATACAAGTCACACCACTGTCTTTCAATGGCCGAAGTCATATATTGAGAGATTTGTCTCAATGAGCGACAAACGGTAAAGATGAAGTACGTGTGAGTGGTTCCAAAGAGGGAAAAATTATAATAAAAATTTAAATAGTTAAAAAAGGGAAAGATATAGACCTCGCTACAAGTACAGTACCTACCTACAGATAAGATGCGGTGTACTCATACATATGTACGTCCACTGGGCAGGCGGTAAGTGCTGCTTGAGTAAATTAGGTCCGAAGATAAATCAAGAAGAGGGAAAGAAAAAGGAGGTTAAGATATTTTATCAGGAAGGGAACTTCTTTTTTTTTTTTTTTATCTAAAGAAAAGAAAGAAAAAAGAAAACAAAGCAAGAAGGAGAAAACATGGAAAGAAAAACTAAAGTGGTGAGAAAAAGCAGGCAAGACAGAGGTAAGTACCATAATTGTGGACTGGTAACGATGGAGGGAAAGGTGAGCCATCGACAATCAAACAACCCTTACGGTGAGAAAGGCGCTATTGCCTTATTCTTTGGTTGCTTACCCTAAGTGGGCCGAAAACGGGTTGTTGATCAGGGAGACAGGATGATTGACGTCTACTGCTCATCTTAGGTTGATCACCATCGCGGAAGAGGGAAAAGGAGCAAGTACAGAGCGGTAACACAAATACAAGCGAACCTCAACTCGAAGTTTTTTTAAAGAATTCCTCGCTGGGAATCATGTAGCAAGTGAGCATAACCCCTCAATATTCTCCTCTGCTACGATAGTTGGGCAAGAATATCTTCCGCGGAACTTAGTTGCTGTTCACAGGCACCGGAATAATAAAAATACGGTACCTGGGAGGGGTTGGCAGCCCTTATGGCGACCCTCAAGGAAGGGTGAAAAAGTGAGGAGTTAAGCAGTGTTGCAGCATATAATTTAATGCCGATTGACGCTGCACTCGAAACTCTATTTCTCTCTCTTGTGTTCTGTCGGCCTAAATAACAATCGTAGTACGACTATACGCCAGAGGGAACAAATACCTTTCCTTTTGTTTTTCTTTTCGTGCCGCTTGGTCCCCCGGTTACTTAGAAAGAGCCATCGCCCTTCTGGCGCAATGCTTTTGACGTCATCTTCCAGAGTGCTCAATTACCCGCATGTTGTGGGTACTTTGCCTATCAATGTTGGGGTTCTGCGACACTAACATTGACTATAGCAAAAAACGGCCATACTAAGACCCGACGATCTTCCATTATTCCATACTATGGCATCTATATAGGTTCTTTCCAGGATGTTTCCAATTAGACAAAGTCTGGTCCGAAAAGTCAGTAAAAATTTAGAAATAGAATTCAAGTAAAGGAAGGGAAGAGAAAGCCATCCGCCCCGTTATACCAGCGCTAAAGGAAAGGCGGAGGTGGGAAGCTACTAACCCTAAGGACCAAGGGATTGGAATTCCATTGTAGATCCTCTCCAGCCAATACCACCCATACCGTACAAGCAAGGGTATGCACATCCATACAGTACATACATTATGATACCTGTATGAAACAACAATTCACCAACCACTACTGCAAAGGGTAAATAGTATCACATAGGTGGTGGATCTCATAGTGCCTGACTTAGTGCAGTCTCGATCTGGGGCCACGCGAGCCAAACGGGGATGAGGAAACGAGAAAGAACACTGATAGAAGGAAGGAAGCTGCAAGTGATCTCTTGACTCCTCACCAGGTAGCTCAGATACTGGTCCAAATGTGACAAGACCATTCATTGATTTATTCCATTCTCCCCTAAAGGATTTTGACAGAAGGAACAATTACGACGTCATCGTACTTTGACAGGCAGCAATCTGGTCAGGGCGCTAACAGATAGTTGGTAAGGATATGAAGGTGGAAGAGAATTCCGGGAGTCACGACTTGAATCTGCATCTGGTAATCAGGTGTGGCCGTTGTGTCAACAATACCTTGACCAATCCATACACAACAACACACATGGTTCCCACGAGGGAGGATGCAACCTTAAGGCTACAGTTATTTCCAGCCATGAGTCTCAGGGCACAGTTCCCAATGGGGTAAGATGAGTTTCTCGAAAGCAAACATTGATTTCCCTAGTCGTGGTGTTTTTGTTGTTGTTGTTGTTGTTAGTACTTGGTAAGAACAGTTCTGAGAATTACCCCAGGACAGACCACCAATAGGTGCCGTATAGAGGCCAATGCCAGTGCTTCCCTAATGATCCCGATCCGTTTGCTCTATACTGCGGTGACATACTGAATCACTTTTCTCTTATTGAATTTCTCTTTCGGGTTTGGGCCTTTCTTTCTTTTATTCATGTAGTTAGCATATGCATAAAATGCGCAGCAAAGCACTTTTATTGCCTGTTTGGATTTTTCAGTTCTTTTCTTATTTTTCTTTTCTAGTTATTTATTTTCCCCTCACCTATCGTGAGTTTTTGCAAATAAGCAGACCAGCTAGTGTTCCACGAGATCCGGGCGTGGCGGGTGACGCGAAGATGTCACAATACATTATCTGGCGGTGTCGGCGCGTCGCTCTTCAATTCAAGGTATGTTACGCACGATAGGACAGTTGAGAATTTTATCTCTCCCAGTTTTAGGGCCATTATCATCGTGTCCATGTTGGTGTCCATTCGGACAGTCCGGAGCAAAACAAGAACGAGACCAAGTGATGAGATGTCATGGCGATGCACACTAACGATGTATGCACTGATGCTAGTCATGTGAACATCAGCTGTCTGGGGTACTACAATGGATATTGGGCGTTGTTAATTCTCGGGAATTATTGGGCAGTGGACGTGGGCACTGACTAACAAGAGTCATTTGGAGGTCAGGTCGATCGCGTCGGTGAGTTTGTTGGCAGCTCAACGCAGCTGGAATGACTTCAAGTCCCTTTGGCGATGGCGTGGAGGTGAGGGGCAATCAGGAATTGTAAATCACCGGCAGTAAGCGGTCAAGGAGGAAAGGAGGGGCTCGCAGGTTCCTTGGGTACCATGCAGGGCACATTTTGACAGCATCTGTCAAGATCCTCGCATATTTTCCCTGTTGCAGCAGTCCCAGTGCGTGTTTATTTTCTAGGTCAACCCACTGTCATAGGCCAGTTGATCGGAGTACATCTATGAGCTTGGGCAGAAACGAATGACGGGTAATTCCCAATACAATCAGCCTTAAACCGCCAACCTCGGAAGCTTACTCAACCGGAAAAAAAGGAAAAAGAGAAAGGAAAAAAAACAACCATTGAGCGGCGGACCTTGTCCACCTTGCAGAAGGCGGATCAGAATTAGAATCAGAATCAGAATATACGGTGAGTAACAAAACAATGACCTGATCTAATTACACAGCCACGATAATGGGCTGGGTAGGCAGCCATGTTCGGGAAACGAATATTCGTGGGACATGAGGATAGGATAGAATTCTTTAGGGCATGTATGTACAGAATACATATAACACACTCTACCGCCATACATCTCTTCATGCAAGGCTAAATCATTATCTACTTGTTGGAGCTTGACGCGGGGTTTTTTGTGTGCCCCGCGATGATGATAGATAGATAGATAGATAGATAGATAGCGTGTAGGGCATTGTGTCGACATGGGGAAAATACCGCAGTATCAGGCCATTCTGTCAAAGCTGCTATTGAGAGGCCGTAGCGAATACGACTTCGCTCTTTGCTGTCGAAATGACGATGATTGGTTGTATCTATAGGGACCTTACGGTCAGCCTTTCATTTACGCAAATTCGGTCAATGTGAAATACACACTTGGTCAAATGAGAACTACCAAGACTTTCATGCTCCTATCATTTGTAAGTGCTGTACAAAAAGAATGTACAGAGTACATACTGTACCAGGGAAATCCTTGCTTACCGAGTAAGTGCCGTATTTGTCCCTTAATTAACACCCTTGACCACCCACTGATAAGCTCCATATCAACAACATATCAGCTACCAGGGAACAAGCCACCCAATCCTTGTTGGATGGAGATTATGTACTTTGTGGATCATTCTGAAGCCGCAGCTCCGTTCCAGTCTGTCGGGACATGACGTCGGAAGCTCAGCTCAATAAGAGAAAATGTGAATAGCAAACAGTACGGTCAATCTCGGGTGTTTTCTTTTTTGCAATGCTCATTTCTTTTTTTCCAATTTTTTTTTTCTCTCTGCCAATCCAAGACGAAATGACAGAGGAACGGAAAACAATAAGACTTAAACAAAGAGAGACATTTTCACCGCCTCTTCTCATGTATATTTCTTGAAACTCCGCCTGAAATGCCATGATGATTGGTTTGTTATGGAAGTACTAGATTAGGGTGTGCGTGGACCGAGGTTTCATGATGATTATCTCTTCCATGTTATTAAAAGAGGCATGTACCTGTAACATGTGTCGAAATTTTCTGGAATCAAAGTGGTAGTATCCACGAAAAGTTAGTCTGAAAATCAGCCCACCACCGGCTTTACATGCCGTAGTAGTCAACTTCGAAAATGAAGCGAATGCGAGTGCGGTTGTGGCGGGTATCGTGTGGTTCTTGTTTGGAGATCGCTGAGTTCATTCAGCTTGGATGTCTCGCCAGCTGCCATCGCGGTTAAGCTCACTATCCATCTGCGGTGCAGAGCCAAAGGAATGCTTCTGGTTTTATTTTTTTTTTGTTTTTTATTTTTTTCTTTCGTCGTAATTATGGGAGTCGTTTTTCTATCTTTTGGGTTTGTTTTATTTCATTCATTTTCATTTTGCTTTGTCTTTATTTATTTTTGTTTGATTGTCTTCGAATTTCCCCTTTTTCTTGCCCTGATCTGCCTTACCATTGCCATACTCAGCACAGGTAGTCAACTGGTAACATCGTGCGTAGTTCGAGGGAAAAAAGGGTGAAAGTAATGTACATAAACTTCGTCTAAATTATCCCTGCCCGTGTCACGATTGACGTCAACAACAATGCTGCCCGTTAAGATAAATACAGACACAAGGATGCAGCGGCAAATGTACTGGCCTACCATAAAAGGTACAGCGCAGGTATGAGAGAAGTTCCGGGCTCTGTGCTGGAACCGGATGTCATTCCCCGGGCCAATCAACCCATTGACTTTTATATATTTATGTTTAATTTAGTGTGATGTGAAACATGGTCCCGGGTCGTTAGAATGCCATTGGAGCCAGTACCTCGTTTCATTTGTTGGGAACGTCACCAGCCGGCTCCGGGGAGGAAGGTTTTCGGAGGCAAAAAAGTACAAATCCGCAGTATTTCCGATTCTGGTGACTGGTAAGAAATGCTCCACTGTTGCTGATGGGAGAGAAGAGCTGGGTACGTAACTAGCTTAAAACTATATCCGCGGAATTACAACGATGATCTGTTCTCCACATCGCAAGGAATATGTAGGACGGGGATTCTCGAGCCCGTGGCAAACTTCCTCGATCCTTCCTCCAACAGAAATCGGAAGGAAGGATCTATCATGCCGTGCGCTGTGTAGCCAACTCGGCTGGCCGGGCCTGTCGGACCAGGAAACTCAATTCTGAAAAGGTACCAGGAATGTGGTCAACAAAGGCTAAAAGTACCACCCGAGCAAGGTTTCTACATACGTATGGGGGCCACAACCTAGCTATCCAAATCCAACCTAGGAAGAATAAATTCTCCTAGTGGCAAAGAACGCGAAGTTAGGAACACTAACGCGTACTAAAGGATTACTCCACCGGAATGCATGATCCGGTGCCGCGGTGACGGATAACAATCGTCCCCCAGGGGTACGGTCTTAGAGTGGTTCTTAGCCTCAAAGTTTCTTGTCCCTGTCTCATACTAAAGGGAGAAAAGAAAAAAAAACTTGATTTCCCAATTTTCGACTTGTTCAACTTACTTTTGTACTACTGTACTAGTATAATCCCAATTGCTTCCTGCCCCTTTTTTTTTAGGGACTACTCTGTACTCTAGCGTCTTTCCATGATCATGTGAGAATCCTCTCTCCCCCGCTGTATCACTACCGTATCGCCAATTGCCTATCAGCCGACCGATAGGTGGTACTACAGTAGAATAAAATGGACTCCACTGCGGAATCTCCGCCTAACGACTGTTGTCTCCCTTGTGTTACAGTTTTGGTTTTGTCTCGCGAGCATGTCTGAATGCGGAATTGCAGGCGATGCTCAGCTCCAAGAATCTTGCATTGTCCTACATCGTGCATACATACATCAAATCCATCGATTTAATACGGTACTTCCCAAGGAAGATCATGTGCTGATCGGTCATCACACTAACGAAACCAAGAATAGGTTTAAGATTCAGTTTGCAGATGCAGGTCCTGTGACAGCGAACTACTGCAGTGTCGCCCACTAATTACTACTAGTATTGATTATTTGTAAGCTAGCACGGTGTCGTGTTGATGTATCTTTTCTAACATCATTGGATCTATCACGGCACCAATAATTCACGATCGTACATATGCATACTACAAACAAGTTTGCAGGGTCAGGCTGGCCCTTTTTTGGAGGCTACCCAGATCAGCGGTCTCAGACGGCAAATTGTGTTGCTTACACAGTATGCGCGTTCATACATACATGTGGAGCCTCGCCATATCACAAGGCGACGATAAACATCCCAACTGGATGGGATGATCGATGCCCATGCATGCTGGATACGTCGTTCATTATCTCATTATGATCGCATTATAGACCTCTTGTGCACCAGTGCCTTGATATGCTTGTCTAGCCCAGGTCTATACGCGTCGTGTCACACAAACCTGTTTGGCTTTACACATGCTATGCTATCTTAGACCCTGTATCTCTGCCCAAGTGCCCCTGTACGTGCGATACATGCGCAAGGTTGAAAGATCATTAGTAACTAGTATATTATCACGAAGCCGTTGGGTATCCTCTCCCGGACGTCGTACCATTTACCTATCGCGGATGTTGCAGGAAACGGAGAGATCAACCTTAACTTAAAAGGATCGATAATGCTCGTTCTATCGCAGCTGTCAAGCATGTAGACCGAGTTCCTGAGTTGTTGCAGGTCGAAGCATTTGTTTTTTGCCCAATGATCTATAGATAACCCGCCGCGATCTCTTTCCTCGTCGATCATCATTATCTTTTTGAGGATACTGTATCGAACATCTCCACAACCGTACTCTTACCGGCCACCTCATTCCTATTACCATGGTAATGTTGGCATTGCTGGCCATGAAAATCACCGCTTTGCCAAGGATTCCAGGCAATTAGATGCAGGATAACCATCAAGGCATGGATGGAGATATCCATGCGGTGATGACGCATCGGAGTAGGTCAAATCATGGTCCCATATTGCAATGAAGCAGGGTTCTTTATCCTTCTGCGAAGCTGCCTTACTGTCTGAGGGTTCCTAACTCATGTGATGGTGAATTCCAGATCCCAGCAAGTCTAGGCCCGGCACCAGGATAACCGTTAGCCCTATAGAGTAACGAGTGAACCATAACAATATGACAGGAAGAGTCTCCACCTACGTCAAGAGAGTTCGAAATAAACAAATATCGTTTTCTTTCCTGGTAACAGAAGTAACAGATTCCCAGGCGCCACAACGGTGTACCGTATGTACCAGTATTTGTTTTTTGCATCGGTTTTTTGGGGTGAGGCCGTCAATAAACTAGCGTAAGCTCAGATCGCATAGTAAAGCACTAGAGGCGATCCTCCGCAGCAGAATGGCCTCGACCCGCGAGGTCGTCAAAAGTACGGACTCTGGAAGGGGGTCTGGACTTTTGGACTTTCCTCTTTCTTTTTTTTATTTTATTTTTATTCTCCGGTCCTGCGCGGTTCACTTCCCGGTTCCGGGCAGGACATTCTCCCCCATTTTCTCCCCCATCTTTTGGTGAAACTCTAGTTTTGGGTTCTATTGATCGAATTTACAGATCGTAAGATAGACGGATGCACATGCTAAACTATCCAATTTACCGGATTCTACTCGGTATAGAATCTCCGATCGGGCTGATTGGTTCATTGGATCTGTCATGATCAAATTGTGAAAGTGTCAAACCAGGGAAAGGCCGAATTATAGTCAGGGAGCTGTAGGTGATCGATTGATTACTGGGAACATCCATGTTATTTGACATGTTGACATTTAAATTGCAAAGAGCTTGAAACTCTATTGTGAAGGATTCAATGATACTATTGGCGCCACTCCACCTCTTAGTCTCACCCCCACTCGTTGGATATCAATATGTGACATGTCCACTGCACAATCTGTCGATTATTATTAATTGTCGGGGCTAAAATGTGACAATGGTATTATTAGGAGTTCGTGAGCAGATTCCGAGAAGGACGGGCATGTTTGTTGCGTATCATTGCAAGGAATACATGGACGTCGTCGATTTGGCCCATGTTGGGGCTTGATTGCTGCGGCGGCATGCAGCCGTCAGCTGTCAGCATGCGTAGTAGTGAACTACTATTCTTTGACATAGTTCATGATGTTTGGTGGTTAGTATCAGAAATCCTCGCATAGATTACTCCGGTAGCAACCAGGCTAGAGGTTTATGACAGCTTTTCAGCTGCAGTGCTCGTCTGATTGTCGTGTCATACTGGCCATACAGCTCACTATCTCCTCGGAGGTCTCCCAACTCTATCATCCCATGCTTGAACTTACCCTATATCAGACTTACGACTTATTGCCTTATATGATCGACGACATGTGAGAATTGAGAACCTCATTGGGGGCACGTATTCAGGTCATCACCCTCATACTCGTGGGCGATGTTGTTGCGGTCAGTTTGCTGCAACTTCCCTTGGCATTTGCCATTAATGTCAGTTGTTAACATCAGGGATAAGCCACTTGCCCTATACCTTCCTTGCTAAGTGCGTAGCCCACCATTTACCTCCGGCGTTAGGCCCTTAGAGACTTCATTCCGAGGGTTTCCGTTGAGCTGCGCTTTTAGTTCATGATACGAGCCAGACTCGGGCTCATTCGCACCCATTGACTGAATCTCGCGGAAGACTATGAAGTCGCCTACATGGCAGTACTTTGGCTGAGCAAACATTGTAAGCCAATAATGGATGTTCCTGTGTAGGACTGGTTGCGCGAGTGTCGACCAACAGTTCTATGATCATGCAAGGTAGAAAGCCCAAGTACTTATGCTGTACTTGTAGGAATGTAGGAATGCCCATTTTTGAGTCAATTAATCTGTCTGGTGTATAATAGTTTACAATATATCTTTTATCGTGTAGGGATTTATCGTAAGACTTGCGGCTAGAGGGTATAGTTATGGTCTCTTATAGATTAAAACCGATAGTACCTTTGCAGTCCATCCGCGGTGAAGTTATAGGCGCTAGACAAGGCAAAGATGATAGTCAATTTATCAGCGCATAGGACAATTTCTGTCAATCTATCCAGAGCTCAAGAGTACTCAATTCAAGCAAACCTGTCATGGCTTTTTGGAGTTTCTGATGGCTGAAGAAGATATACTTCCGGGGATAGACGCGGCTTAAACATGGATCGTAGTTCCTGTCAGAAACCCTTACATAGCGTCCCCAGCTGATGCGCTGAGTAAATTCTAACTCATTTGGATGACTACAATTGAATCCTAGACATGTACCTCTGAACATAGATGTCAGTTACTATGGAATAGTCTGGTTGTTGCCTCATCTCGCCGGGCATCTGTGTATATATCTTATCGTCAGGTGCTGATAAGATCACGTGTGAACCAGGTTTGCTGTGATGCGATCAGAAGCTATGACACCATCTACCAGAAAATGTTCTCTTCAAGGTAACTCGAGTGATATACTCTGCAAGCCATAAGAAAGAAGAAATATACTCTCGAATTGATCGTCAAGCTTGCCGCTAGAACTCATATTAAGGTGTTACTCATCCTAGGATGTGCAACACAGCTTGCGCTGCAGAATGACGACACAACGAACATGTTTATTACGGTCACTCTCTCCTCTCTTCCGACAGACTGTACATCTGCGCCCACCTAGGAAGGGACCAATAGGACTATCCCGGAAATATTATCGACCATACAGCACAGAGGCTGAAACATTCCGACCAGCAGATCAATCCACTACCCCCGACCAACCTTCCGAACTTTCGCACCTCAATCCCTCTCCCGAAGATTATTCTCGATTCATTTTTCAAGATAAATGCCGCTCGGTAATCTACGCTGGTCCAGGTGGTAATGGATGCGTCGCGTTTCTCCGAGAGAAGTACGTTGAAGAAGGTCCGCCGAACGGCGGCGACGGCGGCAGTGGAGGAGGCATCTACATCCAGGCCATTGAAGGCCTTACAAGTCTACATAAGCTTGCTCGCAGAGGTGTTATCAAGGCCGGTCGAGGGAAAAACGGACAGGGTAAGAGCAAAGGCGGCAAACGAGGCGATGATGTTCTCCTCCAGGTGCCTGTCGGGACAGTGGTGCGCGAAGTGAGCAGATATGACCCCGTTGCGGAGGAATTTGCACTCCGGAAACGCCAAAGGATGGAAGCAATGGAATCAGCGGAGGCAATGGATGAGTTGGACGAGATTGGGCTACCGTCCGTTCGCCACGACCGATGGGTACTTTACCCAGGATCCAATCCCTCCGATTTCTTGACGACAGTATTTCCCCGGAACCCACCTAGGAGACAGCATATTGCCGCCATGGAACCAAAGGCGCCAATTCATCTGGATCTGTCGCACCATATGGACAAACCTATTTTGCTTGCCGCTGGGGGTGTTGGAGGCTTGGGAAATCCGCATTGGGTGAGCCGTTCGATTAATCGGCCGAAGTTCGCCTCCAGAGGCGAGGGTGGTATGCGCTTGGAATTGGAGTTCGAATTGAAGCTCCTTGCCGATGTTGGACTGGTTGGAAAGCCTAATGCTGGCAAAAGTACACTACTCCGATCACTGACCAACAGTCGCACGCGGGTCGGAAACTGGGAATTCACTACGCTTGAACCGAGCATCGGTACGGTCGTTATCGATAATAATAAGGGAAGGCCACTAGTTGAGTCTAAGGGAAAGGCCTCACGGACTAACTTCACCATTGCCGACATTCCTGGCTTGATTGAGGATGCCCATTTAGATCGTGGCTTGGGCCTAGGATTCCTGCGACATATCGAAAGGGCTGGTATCTTGGCGTTTGTAGTTGATCTCAGTGCTGGAGATCCCATACGAGGTCTCAAGATCTTGTGGCATGAACTCGGCGAGTACGAGCGCATACGTGACATGGAACCGGCACCGAAAGGCGAAGCAGATTCTCTGGAATGGGTTCCACCTACACATAGTCTACCTGAGCTTCAGTCTGAAGCCAACGAGCCGACTATGTCGAAGACTGAGCTTCCATCTCTCACTTTCCCTCCTATCCACACGAAACCTTGGTTCGTGGTGGCTACTAAAGCCGACCTTCCAGAAACTCAAGAGCGGTTCAAGGAACTGCGAGACTATCTGTCGGCTGTTGAGAAAGGTCAGGTTGAGCACCCTGGCGGCTATCCTGATGGGTGGAGAGAAAAGGTATATGCAGTTCCTGTGAGCGCCATAAATGGACAAGGGGTTGATCGCATTCCTATACTCGTGATGGAGCTCTTGCAATAAGCTGGATTCATAGATCCTTTTACCTGGCGTCGGATTTTGTATTTATAGGAGCCTTGTATATCATTGACGATCAATCACATGGGATAATATGAGAAGTCTACTCTGTTTGTTATGCAGCTTTTTAATTGAGTAATCGTACAATAATGTGTTATCATCATCGTTGTGATGTTTCTTCGGATTTAACAATCGGCTATCCCCGCATGACGTTGTAAAATAACAATGAGCAGGAAAAAAAAGTCGGCAGCAACCACACGATGCTCCTTCACCCAACACAACATTCCCTTACAATACTTTTCTCTACAACCTCTCGCTCGTGATTACTACCTTAATTGGGCCTCATCTCTCGAATTTTCTCCAAGGGAGACAATGGTCCACCTACAGCAAATCGTTACCGTCGCTCTCTCCGCTACCGCAGATCCAACCTCCGACGACCCCATCCTCAAATGTCTTAACCACAACGTTGAAGCGCATCGAGAGCTCGTACTAAATACCCCTGATAAAGCCCTCCAGCTTGCCGACACAAAACTGCGCGTTTTCCCATTCAAGGATGTCGAAATTTGCTGGCGACGACTGTACACGGACGCGAGCATTGTCAAAGCCTGTCACAACATATGCGATAACTGCGGTATCTCACGCGAAGGAAACCCGCACGAAGTGGTTCCCAGCGACTCGAAGAGATGTATCAACAGTGACAAAGAGGAGCAAGATGGTGTGAAAATCCCTCCTGACGCTCCATGGTTGTCGCCAACGGTACACCTCCTCGACAAGGCCTTGATCATGACCGGCGCCCCTTTACGCGAGTCACTTATTGAGTCCCTTCTTGATGCGCTCAAAGACGCCACAAAGGCTACTTCTAGAGGTGAAGCAGCCAATCTTGAAGGCCTTCAGGGTGACGACGAAGACCGAGCCGCGAAGCGGAGGAAACTCTCCTCTCCTTTCTTTCCCCCAGATTCTATTCCGGCTCCCGAGCTGAAGTACCCTATTCCGCGCTTTTCGGCGCCATCCTTTGACTCTATCAAACATCATATTCGCCATGTCAAGACTCCTCTGGTCATTACCGGCGCGGTGGAGCACTGGCCGGCGATGTCGACTAGGCCGTGGGCGTCCCGAGATTACTGGTTTGATCGCACCTTTGGTGGGCGACGACTTGTCCCCGTGGAGATCGGGAGATCATATACGGATGAAGGATGGGGTCAGCGGGTCATGGAGTTCAGGGAATTTGTCGACCGATACATCTGGAGAGGACAAATGCATCCCCCAAAGCATTCTGATGGGGACCAAGGCCAAGATGGGACTGAAGAGGGTGACAATCAGACTGGTTATATGGCGCAGCATGATCTGCTAGCGCAGATCCCCGCCTTGCGAAAGGACATCTGTATCCCGGATTATTGTTACATCGATCCACCTAGGCCGGAATTCGGGACACCAGTGTTTTTCAAGAAGCGCCAAGAGGACGAATTGAAACACAAGAAAACGGGTCCCCAGGCGACACCTACAGGTTCTGATCGTGATAGCTACCAGAATGACAATGACTCGGATTGCTCTGCCTCGGAACTAGGTCTCCCAGCCGACCCGATCATTAATACTTGGATTGGCCCTTCATGGACTATATCTCCTCTCCACCACGATCCATATCATAATATTCTGGTCCAGGTAGTGGGCGCTAAGTATATCCGTCTCTACTCACCTCGGACACCCGCATCTCAGATCTATCCGAAGGGAATGGAGGTCGTTGATTCGTCACCATCGGGGGAGAGGCAGGACCAACCCCATGAAGGGGGAGGAGGAACTGGTAGCAATGAACCACGGCTCATAGACATGTCCAACACGTCGCAAGTCGACCTTGCTGCCATTGAACTCTCCCCAGCTGAGTCCGAGCAATGGGAAGAGATGTGGCCGGGCTTTATGCAGGCAGAATATGTTGAAACGGTTCTTCGGGAAGGAGAGTGTTTATACATCCCTGTCGGGTGGTGGCATTATGTTCGTGGGTTGAAGGCGGGAATAAGTGTTAGTTTTTGGTGGGAATAGAGGCTTACGAGTAATGACTTTCTTCGACCATGTCGTGTGATACCCTGTTGGCTGATTTCATTTTTCTTTTTATCGGATTGGGCGTCTATGGTATTAGTTCGTTTTGGGTAATGCTGATATAGACAAGCCTTTATGTGTCTGTTTACTTCATCAGTCGTTCTTTACCTACAGTCATGAAACATTATCATAATTAAACCCATACAGTTAAAGTCAACAAGCTAAGCCCAGCTCAAGCCTTCCTCACTAATATCAACGGCTTTCCCGCTTCTATAGAATCCCCCGGTTGAACCAAGATCTTCTCCACAGTCGCCCCAGCCGGAATCGATTCGGTCCGTACAGCAATCTCAAGCTTCATCGCTTCTAGGATAACCACAACCTGATTCTCCTCGAGCTTGTCCCCCTGCTTGGTCTCCACTTTCCAGACATTGGCATTTAGCGGAGCCTCAACGGGCATGATGTGAGGGTCTACAAAGACAATTAGCCCAAACCCCCTTTCCCCTCTCCATGAAATCTGGAAGAACTCCCATTCATAAGTAGTACATACCTTTCAACAAACTCTCAATCGCATCCACGGGAACACCTCTCTCCGCTTTCTCCCTCTCCCAACGCTCCAGCAATTCCGCCTCGAGTTCCTCCATCACACCCTGCGCCTTGCGCTGGCGCGCCCGGATGGCTGCTACTTCTTCTTTCGTGTCGCAGAGGAGCTTGTTATGCTCTGCCATGTCGAAGATGACTTCTTCCCATTTATACTCGTACCTGCCGCTGTTGAATAGGGCCAGCTCTTTCACGTATTCTGCCTCGGACACTTGGTAGAAGGTTATCTGGTCGAATTCTTCGAATAGCCATGGTTTGTCAGGTGTGTAGCCCTTCTTGGAGCCGAGGATGTCGACGCCTGGGATTGTCATGCCGGTCATTTGGTAGCCGCCTGGGGAGTCGACGTTGTATAGTCTGTTTTTGGGCCACCGTTAGGGTGGGTTTACATGGAGGGTGCAATATGGGGTTATGTAGGAGCCACAAAGAAAGATATAGAAGGAGAGAGAGGTGCTACTTACGCCATACAGCTACCTCCCCATGACACAGAGCCCGCGGGCGTGTAGACTCTACTAGGATTCATTTTCGGGGCGTTCATTCGTTGGCGCGGGTCGACGGGGAGGGCTAGAGGGAGGGCTGTGAAGAATCCGACTGATACGACCATTAATCTTGCGGTTAGGTAGATGTTTTCGACTTGCTCTTTGGTGAAGGCGTTGTTCTTTGCGACGAAATTTAGGTTGTCGGGAAGATAGGAGGCGTAGGGGCGTTGGGTTTCCATGTAGCGGTTTATTGCATCCTTTTGGCGCTGGCTTTCGAATGTAAGTGGGAGCTTGAAGAGTCGACTGGGTACTTTTGCTTTGCTCAGGTCGCCGAGTTTGGTCTCCAGGTCACAGAGGTAGGCGAGAAGCTTTTGTTGGGGGATTTTTGTGCCGTCGTAGTAGAGCATTAGAGCTGTGTAAAGGATCACGGTGAGCCTGAGAAAGATTGTTTTTAGTTAATGGAGTCTATGAGTCTTACAGTTTCCACATCCTATCATTGAGATTAGTCCGCTGGAGAATGTTATGTCCCCGTTGTTTTCGCTGAGGAGTTTCTTTAGGGCAGTCACTCTACAGCGATGATTTAGGTCGAATGATCCGATGCCGTAATCGATCAACATATAGTCGTCTCCTGCCTGTTCAGGGCTTATTTAGCTTGAGAATACAATGATGCTGGTATCAATGCTTACCTGTCGATAGCTGACGGGGGGTTGATTCCCTTTCTCTGGAATTTGGTGGGCAACGCCAGTACTGCGTGCCTCTGCTGTCAGCGGTGGAGGAGGATCATCCCTCATCGGGGCTATGTCACTAAAGTTGCCACCCTCATAGCAGCATTGTACAACCTGGGTGACAAAATTCTCCATGTGAGTGCGTGCCGCTAAGGCATCTTCTAAAGAGGTAGCCCTGTATTTGAGCGTATCACCTGCCTTCACCTGGCCCAACTTCCATAGGTCTGCCTTTACAATTGTGTGGCTGCTGATAAACCCGCCGAAATCCGGTGCATCCTGTGAGAAGATTACGGGGTCGTCTCCTGTCCAGTTGAGAGATCCTATAGCGTACCCGTACTCTATCAAATTGGACGGATGGGAGCCACCTTCCCCTCCATCAGAGCGAGCCCACTTTGGCTTCGGTCCAAGAAGACGGATGCCACCTCTTGCTGCATTGTGAGAAATCTTCCAGTCCGTCTCGTACAGGATATCAATACTCTCGGGCGCAAGATAACCTTCATCGTACGGTCCCGGCATAGCCAGAAGTTCCCATTGATCAGGGTACTTGGGAATGAGATTCTCTGGTACAGAAAGATCGCCATGGGTATCTGGTACCTTGCTAGTTATCGATAATAAATCGCCGGATGCAAGCTGTCGACCTTGATAACCTCCAACGCCAACCATTGGAGACGTAGACTTTGAGCCGAACCATTCGGCGACGTTCAAGAAACCGCCCAAAACCGCTAGGTAAGCTCTGCAGCCATTCTGGGTGGTTTTTCCGATATTCAGCCGTTGACCAGCTGATACCTTGATCCTTGACCACATACGAATAGGGACGTCGTCAAGACTGGCTTCAATAGGTGCCCCGCAAAGAGAAATGAGTGCAGGTCCCAGAAAACGTAGTTCTGGACCGCTTAAGGTGATCTCAAGGGCCTCTAGTCCAACAGGGTTTCCCACAAGTGCATTTGCGATGCGGAACGCCAATGGATCCATGGGCCCAGATTGACAGAACCCTCTACCCAGAGTTGGACGTCCAGGCCAGTCCTCGATCAGCGTATAAGCACCGCCGGACACGACTTCGATGGCGCACAAGGAGTATTGGAAATCGTCTAAGAATCTAGTCAGGGTATTGCCGGCCACAAACTGCTCATCAGTAATGATCTTGGCCAAGAACTCCAGGTTTGTTGGGGGTCCGCAGATTCGCGATTGTGACAGCATTGTCCCCATGCCCTCTATGGTTTGCTGTCTGCTTGGCGAATGAAACATTACTTTCGCAATCAAGGGATCTAGTGTTCTAGGTAAGCCCGTGTCCAAGTTGTGCGCACTTGCAGGAAGCAACGTACCATAATTTGCTGATACTTTAATGCCCCTATAAACCCATGTGTCAATCCTCGATCCCGGCAGCCTTTTCCACTCCACGCTTTGCAATGTTCCAGGGCAAGGAGCAAAGTCTTTTGTTGGGTTTTCGGCGTAGACTCTGGCTTCAATAGCGGCACCCGAGGGAGCATCCACATGAATGCTGGTCAGAATGGCTGGATCGAGGCCTTTCTTCCCTGAGAGTTGCGCATCCGCTTGTTTCAACATGAGCTCCACCAAATCTACCCCGTAGCATAGTTCTGTGATTCCATGCTCAACCTGAAGGCGAGTGTTCATTTCAAGGAAGAAGAATACACCAGTCTCGTCGTCAACGAGATACTCAATCGTTCCAGCCGATCCATAGTTGACAGATTCCGCAAGACGAACAGCAGCGTCGCCCAGGCTTTTTCGAAGTCCAAGGTTTCTCGTGACAAATGGACTTGGACACTCTTCAATTACCTTCTGGTGTCTTCTCTGTATCGAGCATTCACGTTCACCAATAGCGATGGCCTTACCATCTCCATTGCCGAAAACCTGGACTTCAATATGGTGACTAGACGGGTAGTATCGTTCAATGAACATTCCGGCATTCTTGAACAGGGCCTCTCCCCTAGACCTGACAGCAGCGAACGACTCATGTACTTCCTTCTCTGATTTGCATGTGAGTAGACCCATTCCACCACCTCCCGCGGTAGCTTTGAGCATAACCTAGCGCACAGCATATCAGCTCTGTGAAGAAACCCGGTTCATTGATGACATACCGGAAACCCTAGGTTTTTAGCAACCTCTACAGCCTCCTCTTCGCTCGTTACTAGGCCTTTTGAACCAGGTACAATAGGTACGCCGGCCTTTGTAGCAAGTCCTCGAGCCATATGCTTCAATCCAAATGCTTCGATGCTTTCTGGGGATGGACCGGCAAAGACCATACCAGCACCAGCGACGGCTCTTGCAAAATCCGCATTCTCGGACAGAAATCCATACCCTGGAATGATAACATCCACATGGTTACGTTTGGCGATTTCAATGATTTGATCTCTGGTGTATTGTCAGAGGAAACCCATATTATAAAAGCACAGGAGAGTCTGACTCGTCAATGTACGCCTTTGCAGGCGGGCCCTGGAGCAGGAAGGCCTCGTCTGCTAGGTGAACGTGGGTAGAAGCGGCATCTGGCTCGGTATATACAGCAATCGTTCGCAGATTCAACTTCCTACGGCAGTTATCAGTTACCGCTGCGAGGCTGAGCTATGTGTGACGGCTAGAATCTAGAGATTCGTACTTTGCTGTCTTCAAGATTCGGGCGGCTATCTCGCCACGATTGGCAACCAGCAGTGTCTTCAGTGATTCCATAGTTGGTCAGGATGCATCAGTAAGTGTGCGGCATGTACTACGAGTGGGGTGGCATCCTAGTTAAATGAACAGAAGACAGTTCATCCTGGGCAACCTTCCTGACCCACCTAGATTGGGAAGGGTTCGGTGCCATAAACCAATTATCGATGCAATCGCCTTGGATACGAATCACCGTTTCCTGATAAGCTTATGGGTTTGGTGCAAATTCGGGGTCATGTGTAGATCGATGGCAACAAATTGGAGAAACTTGGAGGTAAAGCGGAGTCAAACGTATCGATAAGAGTGGGACAGAACCCCTCACTCTGCACATCATAGCATATCATAACATAGCATAATAAATCCTCGTTCCTTCCTCGGGAACCAGGCTATTTGGATTATAACACTTTTGCTTTTGTCGTGGTGGTTTATCGTTGTTGGTTTCGTCCGCTTTCCTCAGTGTAACCCCAAAGAAAAAAGACATTTGAGAACGAGCTACAAGGCCAGATAATCATCGCCATGGCTCCAATACAGCAGAAAGCGTTGATCAATTGTGATATGGGAGAAGCTGTGTGTTGTCCTATCCTCTTCCTGTGTTTGCAAGGTCGACGTAGTTAACATGGACTACGTACAGTATGGCAACTGGGCTTGCGGTCCCGATCTCGAACTCCTCCCTATGATCGATATCGCAAATGTCGCCTGCGGCTTCCACGGAGGGGACCCTCTGATCATGATGGAGACGGTTCGGAACTGTAAAGCCCATAATGTTCGGATTGGAGCACATCCCGGGTTACCGGATCTTCAAGGTTTCGGGCGACGGGAGATGAAGTTATCGCCCGAGGAACTAACAGCTATGACCATCTACCAGGTGGGGGCACTCCAAGGTTTCTTGGACCGTGAGGGCGTACCCCTCAGTCATGTAAAACCCCATGGGGTATTGTACGGGATGATGTGCCGGGACTATGAGGTGGCCAAAGCGGTCATGCTTGGGGTCCCCAAGGGAGTGCCTGTTTTCGGACTTGCTGGAACCAAGATGGAGAAGGCTGCTAATGACCTTGGAATTGAATTCTGGGCCGAATTATATGGTGACGTCAAGTACGACTCGAAAGGAATGCTCGTCATTGACCGGAAGAAAAAGCCTTGGGATCTTGGCGATGTGGAGAGACATGTCCGACAGCAGATTGAAGAGCAATCGGTGACCGCGGTCGATGGGACTGTCATGCAGCTACCATTGAAGACCTATCCTTTGTCTATCTGTTGTCATTCTGACTCGCCTGGTTGCGTGGACATTATCAAGACAACAAGGAAGGTTGCAGATGAATTCAACCAAAAGCATGGGAAGTAAACCTCTGTGGGGAATTATATATAACTATATCACCTCTAGGTATGTAAGCATGGGCATACCAGGCAGTACGGAAACCTCTCAGGAAATTGTATGCATAAAGTCAAATTTAGTCAAAAATTGAAGCCTCGCATGTTGTATGATCAGGGCCGACATGATTCGCTTGGCTCCATAAGGTATTGGCTTGTATACGATAATAAGACGCTAATATTCAAATAATGTCCGATGTGGTGTAATGGCTAACATCGCTGTCTCTCACACAGCAGCTCGGGGTTCGATTCCCCGCATCGGAATCATTTCTTTTTTGTTCTTCCTTCCTCTTCGGTAGTTGCCCCGGGCTGTTTGTCAATTGACAATTATGCACGCCTTTCTTCTGCATTTTGCTTTGTTGGGCGTGTGTATGGTATGTTAGAACTGACCATGGCAAAAAGCCGCAGTGTCAACTGCATTATGTCTGGCGGAATGAGCCAACATAAAAGACCCACGAGCCTTCTGAGGTGGGATCACCGACCGCTATATCGTATAGATATACATGCGCAGCATCGTATCCACGGGTCATGCCGACGACTAGCTAGGTAGGAAGCTGTTCACATGCTTTAGCAGGGCGCCATGGATTGTGGACGGAAGAGACTGTTATGAATTGAATGCTTCATAGAATACAATCCTGTACTCCCTAACCCTGCGTTCCCTAGCATGTTCGTTTGATGGCCCATAATGTCATTGTCCGCCATAGAGAGGCTGACATTGCGGTCACTCGACGACACAGACCTTCCAGAATGGGCTCTAATAAGGTAGCCAAGTGTCCTTGTGGGTCTATATACCTCGTATAAATCAAGTTATCCATTTTTCCAACCGTGGGAACATTTCCTGAAGCGCTGTAACCGACAGATATACGAAACACCGGAAAGCATATTAAATAGGAGGGATAGCCACCTGACGTCAAACACAAGCGCCCCATATGTTGAACCGCTCATGCCGCTATCTCATTGTGGCTTTGGCATATCAGTCGCATTGGTATGTTCTTTATATATAAACCTTGGCCAAGCTTGGAAGAAATTGATGACGAGGACAATAAGGAGGGAGGTAGGTGCGTTTACCTTTTGCTAGTTGTCTAGCGGCCCCCATGATGGCAGGCTCTGGTTATGTTTAAACGGTAATGGCGTCTGGTTAGCGCCAGAGGTCACTGGAATAACGGGCATTGGGGTAGGTTACAGGTATCACATGCACCCATGACAGGGAGAAAAGCTACTGAAAAGTGTGATAAAATGACGAAACCAAGCGACGCTTGATTTTATGCTAAGTCATTTTGGTAGTAGTCCTGTGTCTACTGGGATGGGAGGGGGAGCGGCTATCAAACTCCGGAGAAAAGAGTACGGAGTATTCAAAGTTCATTGGAAGCTCTCCGATATCGTCGGAATGAACGGGCCGGTGATTCATGATTACTTGGTTGGGCTTAGTTAGGGCGTGGAAAGATCCCCGCAGAGACACGCTTGACCTCAAGAGGAATAGTGCTTGTCACTGGAAGGGCGTGCAGTTCGAGTCGTGACCCATTCTTTTTTCTTTGATTCTCTTGATTGTCAATCGACCATTGGGTAGACCGTGAGGCACAGAACCACCCTTGGTCTTGGTTATCGATAAAGGGTTGTCTCCATACACCCTTCCCGCGGCGCCGACTGGACCGAATACGACTCTCATGCTCTGAGGCGTCTTTGCTAACGTAGCCAACCCCCCCAAAGGACAGGTAAACGGTAGTGAGATCGAAGGTGCTAGCAGGGTCGGTTTCGGCATGCTTTTGACACCCCAGACGAAAAAACTGTATTCCTCTTCTTGGGCTCATCGTCCACCCCCACTGCGGCATCCTTTCTCATTATTACCCTGTTCTTTTGGTTCCTCCGTCCCTCCGTCTTAAATTAGTACTGCATTGCCTACAACGCTTCTTTTATCTAGCGTGATTGCAGTACGAGGTTGACTCGGTATAGAGTCGGAAGTCGGCCCGGAGCATCAACGTGTAAATGGAGTTCTTCGATTTCGACGGGGCCTCGTTAGGTTCCCAGTCTCAACTCCGAGATGATGATATGGCTTCAGACATCAGAGAGTTTGATGAGAATGATGAAGCCACCGCCAACTACGAGTCGCTTCTACTGGATCCCTTATTGGAGTTTGCTACTGATATGCCGGAGCAAGATGTCGCTGAAACTCACCTAAAAGAAGCCGCTGCTCCGGCAGGGGACAATGGAGTTTACCCTATGGGTCGTGCCAAAGAGCCCTGTGACTTCTGCAGGCTCATGGGTCTGGACTGTTTTGTGGCCAACAGAGGAGTCATGCAAAACAGCGGTTGTACCTGTTGCATCTCGCTCTACCGGGAGTGCAGCTTCACCCATACTAAAGCACCTGGCAAATTTCTGGACACATTACATCCAATCAACGAGAACACCTATATTCACACGGGTGGCCTAACAGGGAAGAAGGCGCTCAAGTCGCTTTCTGGTGTTGGCTTCACTGAAGATGCCGATGCCCGAGGGAGGAAAGGTAGTTCTCGACTCTCGCGCGACGCGATCCGCATTCTCAAAACATGGCTACAGGAGCATAGCGACCACCCGTATCCCAATGATCAGGAGAAAGACGAATTGAAGCAGCGGACCGGGTTGAAGCGAACCCAAATCTCCAATTGGCTTGCCAATGCCAGACGGCGCGGTAAAGTTCGTCCCGCTCCTCGCAGCAGCTCCCCGGTTCCGGGTGCAATTGATATCCCGGGACAACCACAGATAGATACGACTTTCATGACACCGCTGGAACGTTGGAAGCACTCGCCCCCTGAAAACGAACCTGCTGCCACATCTGATATTCTTCGAGCCCTGGTGAACACATCTTTAGATTCTGTCCGGCAGCGACCATCTCAATCTGGTCACGTGCGCTCCCACTCTCGGAAGACTGGGTCAAGCAATGACTCAAGCCATGGCAACTCAAATATCTTCTGTGCCCCTTCTATTAGTAGCTTAGAGACAAGCCGCTCAGCCACTCATTCGTCTATATCGGACCTCTCTTTCGCCTCTGCCTTCTCCCATAGATCCTCCTTAGGGTCATTCGGTTCCATGGACCGAAAGGAACGTCGCCGTCGCCGTAAAGCCCCAGCACCCCCGAACACATTCAATCAACAAAAGGCTCGCGGCTCTCGTATCTTCCAGTGTACCTTCTGTGCCGACTCCTTCCAGACCAAGTATGACTGGCAACGACATGAGAAGTCACTGCATCTAGCCTTGGAGAAGTGGACCTGCTCGCCTAGGGGAGGCATAGTGCTCATGGACGGCGCTAATCGCTGTGTATACTGTATGATGGCCAATCCGGACAATGACCATCTCGAATCACACAATCATAGTACTTGCCAAGAGAAATCGCCTTCTGAGCGAGCCTTCTATCGGAAGGACCATCTCAATCAACATTTGAGGTTGGTGCACGACGTGAAATTTCATCCATCTATGGACCAATGGCGCAGTAATACATGCGAGATAAGATCTCGATGCGGTTTCTGTGCAACTATTCTAACGACGTGGAAAGATCGAGTAGATCACCTAGCTTCTCACTTCAAGAATGGTGCCGATATGACTCAGTGGCAGGGAGACTGGGGTTTTGAACCAGATGTTGAAAACTTAGTCGAAAACGCGATGCCACCGTATCTAATTGGCCAGGATAAGCTCACATTGGATCCTTTTAAACCCTCACGCGCCACAGGGCAGTCACCCAGTTTAACCGTGCCAGAAGACGCCAACTGCTATGGGCGCCTTCAGCGCGAACTTACAGCTTTCGTCCATAATCGCATGGCTTCGGGCATCACAGTGACGGATCAGATGCTGCAGGATGAAGCTCGACGCATCATTTATGGGACTGATGACCCTTGGAACCAGACCTGTGCAGATAACCCAGTGTGGCTTGGCGTTTTCAAACGTGTTGCTGGACTCGAAGATGCCCCGGGCTCGGATCAAGTACAATTCGCGAACCTGGGTATGCAACCTCCTTATGCTGCCCAGGGTGGATTACGGCGCCCGCCCGTCGCAACCAATCCATTAGCTCGGAGTCTATTCCATCGTCAGTCCTTTAGTGGAAGCCATCCCAGTTCTGGCTTTCAAAGTCCCGCATTTCCGGGCACTGGACGATCCTCCGCCGTGGCAAGCATTCCAGGAAGCTCGAATGGTAGTTACGCTGGTAGTATTGGTATGGTCCCTGCCGTGACCCACTCTGGGTTGTCCACCGATTGGGGAAGCGGTATCTCGGCTGGGGTCTCGTCTTTCTCGACGCCCATGAGTAGCTCAGTGGACCCGTTCGTGCAGATGGGATTCGATCCTCAATTTTTGCAGCAGTTAAATGATCGTTACGGCGATTTGGATCTGGATAGCGTGCAAGGCTTGGAACTGGAGGCAGGTAGCAGGCTTGAGGGTGATCTACCATCTGTAAGGGATGAAGGTAAAGTGCTTGGCTCACCGGGGGAAACTCTGCCGGTCTCTCATGTCGGGGGGTCTGCACCAATCCCGATCCCCAGCCCGAAACACACCGAGGTATTGATGGCGGATGCTGTTCCTTATGAAGACACCACGACTTCCCAAGGGTTGCCCTAGTCTGACAAGGCTATGGTTGAAAGCGATAGGATTTGACCATA
The DNA here is from genome assembly GCA_009176345.1 of Aspergillus leporis. NCBI lineage: Eukaryota > Fungi > Ascomycota > Eurotiomycetes > Eurotiales > Aspergillaceae > Aspergillus > Aspergillus leporis. Next base: position 85,386 of record ML732239.1, on the reverse strand, counting down.
TGAAGAGGTGGGATTGTATAGCGGATCATGTTGTTCCTGCTGTTGAAAAGTTGCATGGTTCCGTAATTTTGTCTATAAGTTTGCGGTGTCTTCATTTTATCTTAGCAACTTCTTTTTTGCATAACAATCTTTTTTTAAAAGGATTCCCAGCATGGCAGGGTGCTAGTTAATATAACAGATCTGATCATTAATAATTCGCCTTCCATCTAATTTCGATCGCGTCAAGGGCGCAGATGCTGACTGAAGTGTGTCAGCGTCGCGCATTTTGATTGGGTGCATGTGATCTGTTGGTCACCGGGAGGGCGTGCCCTTAACTTACGAGGTACCTAACCTAATACCCCTGCAAATCAAAAAGATATAGGGGGAAAATGGTCGGGAATGAGTAAATCTTGGATCAGTGGGAGCTATCAACAAAGTCACATTCACCGTGGCTGCATATCCTGACAGGCCTGACAGGAACCTCTGTGGATTTACCTATGTGCACCGTTGAACCCCACTAAAGAGGTGTACAGAATACTCCGATAGGGCTAGAGTGATCACCGGGCAAGGACACTATCTTTAGTGCTTTTTCTCCTTATCGGGCTCGTCACGTTTGTTGACTTTTGACATGTGAAACTCGGAGGGTTTTTTTTCCTGCCTCCAACGGCTCTCTTCCCTGCATGTATCGGATGTTTCAAATAATTCCTGCGTCACTCAAAACCCGAGTTTCACTCCATCATGGCTGGATTGCGCTCAGAAGAGATACTGAAGACAAAGGGACTAATTTGAAGCGTCAGTCTCTGGTGATTGTTAATTAGTGTATCACCACACCACCGCCGCTGCGTCGGATCGTCAGATCCTCCACTTGGTCGCTGTCATCGGAGACTCGATTGCGAATGCCCCTCGCCTGAGCCCTTCGCTTACCAACGACCCTTCTATGGAGGAGAAGATAGATGCAATGGACGAGCACGCGACTTTGGCGGATCCGATGGTCTCCCCTCAGGGACTTACTGTTCTTCTACCTGTTATCCCGGCTTCTATTCGACGACATATTCCTCGTCTTTATCCTTCCTTTCATCGATCGGTGAGATCAGACTCGAGCCTCAGTACAGACAGGACAATCCACAAGCCAAAAGAGCTGGGTTTCCTTCCGTCTTTCCCTGAGCCCGACCTGGCATTCTACAGGCAAAAGTCTGATCTGGCCCCCGCCGGGGACCTCCAGCGCCCAGCTACCGCGGGCAGTAGTAGTAACGGCCAGGATTCATGCGGTTCTTCTGTCTCGGGAAAGCTATCGGACACTAGTTATATCACCACATTTGAAGAGAACAAGGGAGTAGAGTCCATGGGCTCGCTGGTACCCAAGTATGAGGAGGAGTCAGGACTGCGGTGGAATCGAGTGGCCCCAGGTATGTATCCATCGAGAACCATGCCTGAAACCCTTGTAGATGTAAACCAGTGTTGGTATTGTCTCTGACATTGGCCATATCAAATAGCACTTAACCTCCTCCGGATTGCGGGATATGAAGGCCAGCAACCCCAATGTGACGGGCGTTTGGTTCGATCGTTGTATATCAATGCACTTAGTTATCTTCTTGAGGCCCTACCGGTTGACCTGACTTTTGAAGAAACCGCAAGGATTCGACAAAGCCTACCTGACTCAATCAGCACCTCTCGCCCTTCTCCAGCTGGCTTCGTCAATCAGCCTGTGAACGCGAGATATCCGACAGAACGGTCTTATCTCCATCGACTGTTGGCCTCTAGTATCGTGCAGTTTTTTCTCTTGTTGCAATTTCTGATGCCCTATCTCAAGATTGTATTGCATCGAGTATACCAGTATGAACGGTCCCATCGGGTTACGGAGCGCGTTGTCTCGGCGACCTTGGATGCTGCCGATAACTTGGGCAAAAGCGGGCTGAATCTGGGCTCAACAGTCTTGAGTTTACATGATGGGAAAGTGGGTGTTGCGGTGTCGAATTTGGCTGCATGGTGGGTTGAGGGTGTTGCTGGTGGAATCTATGAGGGTATTGGAGAAGGTATGACCATCTTAGGGTTCATTCGGCCCAGTTCTGGCGTGGGAGGGACAACTATGCAGCCCATGCCAGATACGTGAAGTAAGTTATATTCCGTATTCTTAAGGTGACGGCGAATCACTGGAAGCGGTATAGGAGAAAAGAAAAATTTAATAGACAGTTAAAATATGGCCACATGTTCCTCTCAATTTACCATTCAGTTTGTTGCTTCTCCTCTTTGGAATCTTTTCGATCACTTTCACTCCTGTCCCCAATCCTGCGTACTGAAGAATTCATCCACCATAATACACTGATTCCTCTGAACCCTCTTTGGCACCACCCCGGATCGATTTGATTACGTTCTCTTGGGGCCTCTGGCAGATACCGAGTTTCTTTGCCCTCCTCTATCCTAAGACATTCAATATTCTTGTCTGTCTACTTTTCGTGTGACTTTTTTAAAAAAAAAATTAATCAGTGCACGAGTTTGCTCGACTGCTAATTACTTTCTTCAAAGGTCCAGAATTTCACGATTCCAGAAGGCCACGACACCGATGGACTTGACCGACAGACACATGCAGGACTGCTATCACAGGCCAACATCATAGATACCCTTTACAAAACCCATTCAAGGATGAAGTCTGCTAGACTATCAACAAAGGATTTCGAGAGCAAAATTACATGAGGAGCAAGCAAAGTTCAACGCTATGGTACGGGAAATAAGTAAGTTACAGCTCCTTTCAACTCATGACAAGAAGACCCCTGATCAACCCATGGCACCTCATCTTACTCTCATGTTGGAAGATGCCCTGAGACTTGTGGAGGATATGGGACCAGACAAAAGTCTGGAAGATTATAGAGAGGTAATCTCTTAGCTGGATGGCCTGCTGCTATCCCTCACCGAAGAGGTCTATGGTCTCAAAGAACCGACAGAAATTTGGAGACCAAAGCCAGGTGAGTTATATTTCATTAAATTGCACTGTTGTAGTTCTGGACTATATATCTCAAGATCATGAAAGGCTCCTATTAATTCGTGTATCAATGGTTTAGGTCGAGCTGATCTAATAAATAGAAGGGGAAGAAGCGCATCTGGGAGTCCAGGATATACTGCTTGGATAGGTTAAGAGGACGGACCTGTTTAGAATTTGGGTTCATCTCAGGGTTTGAAAAAATGATGAGAAGCGAAATCATTCAGGGAGATGGGGCAAAGAAAATAATAGACAAAATTTGTCTTTTTTACATCACAAGCAATCCTCAATATAAATTTCTCCAGGGTAATTTGTCTTACTAGATAGCTCTCATTTCTATAGATGCTTTGTCTTCTAGTTACCTATATTTATCTGTACATTCATTTTTCTAGAATTGGAGGTTACCATATAAGTTGAATGGATTTACCGATAACATGATGGACCTGAATGACTCTTCTTATACCAATACATGACGTCTGTACTACCTCCATCTATGGGTGCCTAGGTTTTCCCGCCAGGTATCAAGCTGTTTTTCTCCAGGCAATCTCCTTCCTTTTTCTTCTCATTCTCCCCTTTGCTCCTCTTCTCTCATCCTCTTCTCCCTCCCCTCCTCCTGCACCAATGCCGCCTGTTATCTCTGTTGCTATTTAAATAGTACCATTACCCTCATTTTATCTTCTGGAGTTGTATCAGACGACCAGCCCTTCTCCCCTTGTCCTACTCGTCTTTCACCGGTCTCCATTGGGTGGAGTTATGTCGTATTCCGTTACCCATCCGTAGCCCGCCGTGAGTCCGGCTTCCGAGTTCGATGAGGGAAGACGCTCAGCGTTAATCAAGTAGATACTTAATGCCTCTGGGGTCGGATCTATAGTTTCAGTTACATGGGTCTTCTTGTGGCTTTCCGATATCGAAGTTCTTGAATCTGTTGACCAACCAATGACACCATTGGTTCCCGTGAGATCCTCTCTTAAGCGCGATTATTCGACGATTATGAAAGAATGTAAGTTATTTATCAACAAAGCCAAGGACCTACCTGTTAATGTCTATTATAGGGCTAGTGAATTTCGAGAGCAGAAGGCTAAATCTCAAAAGGACAAGAAGAGAAAGGATGCCCCGACCAAATGCGAGAGCCCCCGTGGTACAAAATCTGTTTACTTGGGTCTTGAGGAGACTGGTCCACCCAGTACTCCCACAAACGCGCGTTCGGATAAGGCATTACAAGATGTATGTGTTCGTATTATATTATTGTTGCGATTATTAATATTAGCCTAGTGTTTCAATCGCGATCAACCCACATGCGTTGTGACAAAATCAGGCGAGCCGAACGAGATCGCTCATATATTCTCATATGCTTTTGATGTCCATCATGAAAAGAGGAACAAGCAAGAAAACTTCTCCGTTGCTTCTGGATGGAGGAAAGACTGAAAAATTGGGAATCAGCTATGTTTGCGAACGGTATTGAGACGCCCCAAAACCTTCTATGTCTTTGCAAACACGTCCACGCTCTTTGGAACAAGGCCCGATCTATTTTACGCCCTATCGCTACTTGCCCAATCTGCCTGGAGATTGAGTTTTATTGGCTTCCAGCAGGTAATAAATAGGACGATGGTCAACCCGTGAGACAAGCCCGCGATTGAATGTAACAGAGCCTCTCCCAAGAACTGCAAGTTGTGGGATTGTGGCACAGAAGTTAATTACCTCTGGTTATTCGATCAAAATATCGACTACTGATCCTAAGAACTGGCCACTGCGTCCTTTGATGTCCTTGAGTTGTAGTGGTTCCTACATCGCGGCGCTGCTATTAGCGGGGCCGCAGATGACGATTCGGATGATGATGAAGACGACGACAGCGATGAGGACAGGTTTTACTGCGAAGCTCAATATCAAACAGAGGCAGAGGTTATGACTGAAGATGATCAATCTGTGGAAGATATTGAGCTCGTTGACCGTCCTACAACTCTGCATACTTTGAACATGCTTTCGCACGACGCACTCCTGTGCCCCATAATCAACAGGAGAATTAACCTTTGGTGTTGACGCCGAGGGAGAGCCCTGACAAACAGCGCCGGGGTTCTTCAACTAGGTCATCTCCAACCAGGAAGGTTATTAAATGAGTGGACTGCAACAATAGGTGGGTGCGGCGTGTATGAGTCCCAGCACTGAGGGATGTTGACGTCAGTTGCTTGTGTTGCTTGTGTTGCTTGCGAAAATGAAAAAGAAGCTCTTTAGCAGGTGATGATCAAGATAAAGAGAAAGAACAAACTACTCTGTCGGTTTATTTCGCGAATAAACGTATTTCTTAGTCGCGGCGGCTCGTTTAGTAAAATTCCTCTTCTCAAATTCGATGCTACTAATGATGTGGACTGACACTCTCAATCAGATCGAGACCTATCTAAAACAGATCCTTCTTGTAAAGTTTCTGGAATGCAATTACCCGAGCAATAAACGCAGTGTAGGAGATTGAATCGGAGCTTATTCATGTAAGTAGCCTTAGTTCTTCACCATATGGTCTGGAGATTAACTAAAGTACAGCAAGGCATTTCATGATCAAATAAATAGATTGCTAGTGTTTTCCCTCACACATGATGAAATATGCCCGTTCATTTGATTCTTGCAATCGAGAATGTGTGACATACGCATTGCCCTGTTCCAAAAATGTATACTACTCCGAAAACGAGTCTGGAATAGCCGCTTTCTCCATCGGCTTATACATATGAGCACTACAGCCTTCTTCCGCGCTATATGACGTTGAGCTGTGCTGTATGGGGCCTCCGATCCCTGTTTCATGGCACTCCTTCAACTCAGACACTGACTGTAACTTGGTGGCCGCTTGGCCGAGCGCTGAATTTGCTGTTGTAGACCCAGTAGTACAAGAAGGGGACGTGATTAAGCATTCAAAAACCCATGTAAGATGTTAGTCGCAATTTGCACCACTGTGGCTCGGGCTATACATGTGGACAATGCGAAAGCTCTGAAGCCTATAAGGAACGGGCTAGTAGCCGTTGATCTTCATGTGCAGCGTGGACAGGCACCAAACAGCCATTCATAATCTTGAGCCTGGGGTAAGTGATGACAGAATGGTTCAGACTCGAGGACAAATGCCGACTACTTTACCTCATCGGCTGTGATGATTTTGCTAGAACTCCTGTATGGGCAGGGGAAACGTTCGGAAGGACTTTCCTTCGTGATGCAGAGCTCGAGGCCCAGAAGCATGCTTAGTGCGGCTGTCATTGCTTGGAGTTGTCTGCATGGTCTTGGGAACTTGCAGATAGGAAAGAGCTGGAAGGCTTAGTTCTTAACTCCTATCAGCTGTTTCACAATGTCACGCAGACCGAATCAGTGCCCCGAAGCTGCTTGAGTCAAATCTCAATTAATAGCTTGTCAGACTGCAGTGGCAAGTTGGCTTGAGACATGCGACTTTTAACAATATGTAAGACAGGGCTTTGAATAAGATGAATGGTTACATTGTAACCATTGATATAGCGCGTCGGAGATAGCGGATATAACCCCTCTTGGCAACGGGCCGAGAGCCGTCCAGGCGCGTGTCTCTAAGCGGTAACACTCAAGAGCATCATCGAGTCTCTAAGCAACATCATGTCCTCTTCCAGATTGCCCAATGTCCCCGCTCTACGTAGACACCAACTTCTCTTAGAACTGTGAGCCTTGAATACCTTGTCCGGAATCTTGTATACAGGCTAACAGGCGCTCAATTCACAGTGCGAGTCTAAATCATGCAGCCCCTCCTGGACTTTATGTGAGCCCGGCTCCAAACGACCCGACTCTCTGGACTGGTGCCTTATTCGTCCGTTCTGGTATGATGCCTTGGTTAATAAGGCTATTCTAGTTTACTGGGATCTTTCAGAGCTGATGTAGCTGTCTGGGCTATTTCTTAGGTCCTTATGCTTCTGCTGTTCTCCGTTTCCAGATCCGATTTCCGCTGTCATATCCCGACCTCCCACCTCTAGTGACCTTCTCCACCGATGTTTTCCATCCGTTGATAGTGCCCCTTACCACATATACCTTCAGCACAAACGCATCGAGTGAAGATCCCGTTAGCGCCTCAGACGAGGAACGATTGCCGCCCGGCGGGTTCAGTCTCCGACATGGGTTTCCGCACTGGTTTGGCCGAGCAAAACGGAACGCGATTAATTCTACGGATTCTCCAAGGGTCGTGAGTGTCAACAGCTCCAATGCTGATGGAGGAACAACGGACAGGGACTCTCCTGAAAACGCCAACGACTCATCTGCTCCTACATCTCCGTTCAAAGACCAAGCAGATGATGGCCCGCCGGAGAGCACTACCGTATTGCCAGTGGAGAAGCCCGTCGAGATGAGAAAGACTGTTCCAGTGGCTGCTCTATTGAATTACATTCGCTCTACATTCGATGATGAAGCCGTTCTTGACTCTCTACCACTTGAGGCCGCTGGAAATCCAAGTGCCTGGCATGCATGGAAGGCCCACAGAAAAGACAGCGGTAACTCGGCTTCAACATCTAGTTTTAAGCGAGGAAGCCCGCAGGCGCGGCTTCCTGGTGACTGGCATTGGGACGGGATCTGGGCCAAGCGTGTCCAACATGAGACCGAGGCTAGTCATTCGGATGCAACATTGTTCGGCAATGCTACTCGAGGAGGAACTGAGGATATGGTAAGGACTGCCTCCAAATCTTTGAGCACTATGGTGCAAAAGGTAGAGGTCACTGTTAATTCATAGCTTGCAGATTCGTTTCTCTCGACTGGATGACGATACGTTGACCTCAATCAAAGAGATCATGATTCCACGGTTAGAAGAAGAAGTGCACAAATAATTGACCCTTCGTTATATATACCCAAGTTATTGTTACTTTATACAGGCAATAAATAATTTGTGTTTCAACTCCGGCTCTCTTGTGCCCACATCCGTACCTACCCTTACTCGGGGCGCTCTTTCCCCTGAAGCTGTCTGCGTCTGTATCCCGACGGTTTTGTGCGGCAAAGATCGAGCTCTTCTCTTCACATTCTGACCAACTCCTACAACAGGCATTCTAACCACTCGTTCATAACAATACCCGCTGTATTATTCAGAGCAAGCAGGTCTACAGGTATGGCTAGTCAATGGGATAGTCTCATCGTCCTTGGATTAGTCACTATCCCGATCATCGTCATCGGCTGTATTTTCGTCGCGGCTCTAGCCTGCTCGGGGGCCTGCAGCCGATCTCGCACTCACTGGGTCTATTGTATCAATCCACAAAGGACACAGGGGAAACAGGAAGATATAGACTCGGCTTTCGCCAGTTCAGATCTGCCTAATATAATAGTGTCCCCACCAGCGCCCCCTGCAACAGAACCAGCTCAGGAAAACCCGACCGTGAGATAGAAACGTGGCTTGTCTTTCGCACGTGGCGGAGGTGCTGAGAAATAAGACGAATGCTTCGAACGGCAGTCGTATTGCCAAACATTACAGCCTATGCCGACTACCCTACTATTTCCCACCCTTGATATCTCCACACATCGTCCTGGTTCGTCACATGAGGCACTGTACAAAAGAACATTTGACTTCAAAATGCTGCATCCTTACCAGAGGAGCATCAATCATGTGAAAGGACCATAATTAGAAAGCAAGCACTCTATCGAAGACCGAAAAATGGGCCCAAGCCTAATCATTCTGGTATAGCATTTGGTGTATGCGTGATTCTCGTTCTTTGAACCTTCCCTGCGTACGAACATAGTGGAAGCAGAGCCAGAATGCCTTTTCCTGAATGTGTGCCGTTTCTTTTCTAGATCTTTCATTGGTGTCTTGGTTATCAAGCTTGGGTATTGCTTTTCGACTCTGGGAAGCGTCTGCTTGGCAAAACGCATTATCTCACCTCTTGGAAACAAACAGTTGCACCTGCCGTTGCCTCACCCAATGCGTACGATGTTAATCAATCAGTATTGCAGACTGTCACTGGGGCACTTGCTGCTGGTTGACCCATCGTGCTCGCAAGCTGGGAACTATTGCCAATGAATATTCCTACCCTACTTTGGCCTCACATATATTGCTTAACATCCAAAGATAACTTTCGTATATTGTTAAGCTTTCATGAAACTTGTAGACGTCATCCACCTATTAGCAGCGATAGCCCTTGGCGTTCTTTGCTTAGCCTTGCAATGACCGTTGTGGCCATGTCACAACTGGTGTCGTTGGAGTGCCATGCGCCAGAGAAGCTTACTGCAAATGCGTAATCATGATATGTACAATGTGTTTCTATTGTTGTTCTAGCGACATGTTATTCATCCACAAAATTCCTCAATATAGGCGCATTATCTCCAGTCTGCCCCTTGCTCCAAATCGGTTCCCCATCGTCATCGAGTTCAGCCCACTGAAAGAAACCACAACTCTTCTTCCCAGGCGCAAAGCCCGCATAGCACATCCACATATATCTACCTCTAGTCTCCCGCTTGCGCTGGGCACATCGCAGGATGGCGTGCATACCGCACCGACAACGAGGGGTATTCCGCGGATGGAGCGAGTCTCGATACCACCGGTAAGTGATATTGATGCGGCGGTTGCCCGATAGAGGATGCGGCGAAACCGTCTGGGCAGGCGCTATAGCATGCTTCCACTCTTCTTGCATTTCCGCATGCATAATGAGCAGGGAATTATGCGGGAGATGAATGGATATTTGACCTTGAGTGTCTGCTGGAGTATCGGATGCCGTTCGTGATTGCTTTCGCTCAACTTGGTGCGAGGGCACGTCTTTCTCACTCTGCAAGATCTCTTCCTCATCATCGCTTGGCACAATTCGCCGAACGCGAAATTCTCTTTCAACGCCTAGACTCAAACTCCCGATTATGGGCCGTGGACCAAGATACGTCAGTTCATCAGAGTGATACCCAACGCTCTCCCCGGGACCATCGTAGCAATTCACGAACGCCGCGTTCGGCATCCATTCCTTCGGTGACTGATACTTGAGCTTCTTCCCACCAGGATAGAAATTCTTAATCCGGTGCCGGACTTCATCATTCACCGTGCGCTGTACCTTGCCCGAAACCGCTCGCATGTGAGGCGTGATCTGACGCACGTTTGACCGGTATGTCCCACCATACGTGTATTCAGACGTGTGCTGGCGGTATTCCTCAGCCGTGGAAACGTACACACTAGTCGAGTGAGGACTCTCCACTGTTCGATCGAACAGCTGGAACTTGTATCTGGAGAAATACTTCGATTCATCCAGTAATTCTAGGAGGAGCGCATTTGCCTGGTCCGGTGGAAGATAATTGTGGATGATTGTGCATGGCGTGTGGGCTGCCACATCCTCTGGGGAGAAAAGTTGTAGCGTTTGCCCCTTTTTAGTCAAAGACCTTTTTTTGCTGGTAGATGGCTCTTTTCCTGCGTCTGGTTTGAGGACGTGAGATGATAGTGAGGTCTGTACGGCTGGTGTTCCGGGTGCGGCGGCCCGCTTCTTGGTGGGAGGGGCTTGGGTTGTAGTGATTGTGGAGGCTGTGGCTTCTACTGACCCGCTGCAGGAAACGAGTACATCCAAGAGTGTTTCCTGGGGGATATCTGGGAAGAGAGATACGAGCTGTGCTAACTTTACGTCTGTTGAGTCTTCTTCGGGAAGCGGTGATTCTGATGGTGGCGGCACTGGTGAGTTGGGCCGTGGCCTCTTGCGAGAGATGAATCGGTCCATAGAGTGAGTCCGCGGCTGCAGGGTGATGATAGATTATCATGGGTTTTTGCCATGGACACATGAAATGGGCGATTGAAGTTGAGATGGATGTCGATATTTGTGCTGACACGTGATTGCTCCCGAAGTGGCCAATCAGATATCGGAAAGCATATACTGAAGAAGAGAAGTTTAAGATATTTTTATGATTATCGTGGATGTAATGGTACAGATCTTAGTCTCTATTACACATTTTAGCCTTTGGGTATACGAAGTGTGGACTCTACATAGCTCTTCAGAATGGCCATGGTGGATTCCTCTGCTGCTAATATCGAAGAGGTAGAATACGAGTTGGGAGTCATCGGTCCAGCTAGTTCATAATCAACTTCTCAGACAATGACGTAGAAACATCTGGCCATTTAGTAGCTCTTGAATGCCCTATATCTTCACTGCGGGACTGGACTTTAACCTATTGGAGAACACTACCCAGCCGGAACGACGTGACACTGTAGCGGTAGACTGTTCCATTAGATCTGGTTCAAGGATACTACGAGACTATTGACCGAAGTAACTGCGCTCGGGGTATCAAATAGGCGACCTCGTATCACACAGGGACTAACTTTCAGCACGACTTGGTATAATCATGATTACTGATCCGTATCGATCACTAATCAATTCATGTTTCTACCCCAGAGTCAACTTACCACTATATCATAGCTCAATGACCCCCCTATAAATAGGCAAATAAATCCAGTAGACAACGTATAGTGTCTAGTCACCGACCCAAACCACAATTCAAAACCCCTCAAATAACCACCAAGATGCCCCTCTGGCTCATCCACCACAGCCCCAAAATCCTCACCGACGAGGACAAACACACCCTCGCACAAGGTATCACAGACCTCTACACCGCAGCTGGACTCCCAGCATTCTACGTCCGCATCCACTTCCACGAAATGCCCATGAGCGACACTTTCATCGGCGGCAAACCACACCCGAAGTCCGTCGATCTGACCATCTATCACCTCGCCCGTGTGATGACGACAGACGAACAGAAGAAGCGATTCCTAGACGCCGTGGATGCCATACTAAACCCTGTTTTTGAGCCGAAGGGGATTGACTGGGAATATTTCGTGCAGGAGTTGCCGAGGGATTTGTGGAAGATTAATGGGCTTGTGCCGCCTGAGGCGCGGTCGGAGGGGGAGAAGGAGTGGGTGAGACTGGGCCGGGCTGCGAAGTTTTGATGCATGGGATTTAGGTATGTGCTGGGGGATGGATGGGGGAGGGTGCGTGGATTGGGATTGATTGCTTGGTAGATTATTATTTTTATTTTTTGAGGAATATGTGGTTTTGATTTAGGGCTTTTTTTCAGGAATTATTTCCTTTCCTGGAAGTTGTTGTGATTATACCTACAAGCAGTGTGCAATCGCAAGGATGTGATATATTGCTATAGGAGTGGAGAACTATCAGCCACTGGCTAATACTGAAGCCAGTCATGTCGAGTTACAAGGAGAAGGTAAATCCATAAGTTTACCAAGCGATCATACTATCTGAAAATCGTACCTAGTTGGCTCGAGATTTGGGTGATACAAGGTAGGATAAGACACAGAATACAGGATGATACGACAACTTTTGTGACACAAGTAGGATGATCCTTCTCACCTGAGGATCACTTTAGAATTAAGTTGTAGAGAGCCTTTTTGTATTGCCTTGAGGTGGTGAAAGATGGCGAGGAAGTAAAATGGTCTGAGCTAGGTGTACAGAGGTAACCGTCTAATCTGATAGACACGCACTAACCAACTGTTTGATTCTCATCAATGCTGATTGATAATTTTGAGTGGATATGATCAAGTCATACTCTTTCGTCGATATTGCAGTTCAACGCCCTAGGGAATTGGCTCGAAATGAAATATACTGTGTGTGCTGGAGATGTCTCTGCATGGGTGTCAGTATATGGATTGACATATGGCATGTCACACTCAAGCATGAAAGATAAGAGACAGTCTGTATTCCAATGTTGCCAAAATTGCGTTGTGCTTGTTTGTTTTTAAGTGGGTCATTCTGTGATTCTGTGATTCTGTCATTTCACGAATAGACCACATGATATTTAAACTTATCATGTATCTTAGCGTACCCTGAACTTTGACAAGACACCCTAGAACTATCCTTCAGCATAATGGCACTTAGTCCTTGCTCCCCGAATTTCGCACCTTTCGAGTCTGTGACAGAAACCCTCATATTTACGAATGAGAGCCACAAACAATGGTGGCACAAAACCGGCCCCTTTCTTGCTAAGCTTATGATATCGTCAAACTATAAGGCTGAGTGGCAGCCTAAGTACCTTGAGTTCTACGCCAAAGTCGTTGCACCCTTTTTAGGGCCATATCCACAGCAGGTTCGAAGTACTATTACTCGGAGTGGTCTCCCTGTGGAGTTCAGTGTCAACTACCAGCAATATGGGAAGCAACCAACTGTTCGTATGGCATTTGAGCCTCTCAGTGAAGCATCCGGTACCGAGGTTGCTACCTATGATCGATTGACAGCGAAGGTTTTCCTTTCTATTTTGTCGAAACTGGATCTGAAAGGCTTCAATCCGTTATTGTGGGACTCAGTCTCCCAGGGCATCCATATCAACGAGGCGGAAAAAGCGTTCCTTCAAGAGAATAAGTTCGATGACACTTATGTGAGAACTCAAACGCTGTTTGGCTTCGACTTTGTCGGTGAGGGTGATATATCAGTGAAGGCGTATGCCTTTCCGGGATTGAAATGCAAGGCGTCTAAGCAGTCTTCACGGGAAATATTGGCCCACACCGTTATGAACCTGCAGAAACAGGTGCATTGTATTGAGGTGTTCTCAATGATTGATGAGTACCTTCACGAGTCTGGCTCTTACGGCCGGCTCTCCTTCCTCTCATGGGACTGTATAGAGCCGTCAAAGTGTCGCGTCAAAATCTATATGTCCTCTTCCAGCATGACGCGGGCGAAACTCGAAGAAATCTGGTCCCTTGGTTCTCGGCTACAGAGCTCTTCTGTGAGCAAGGGACTGCAATATCTTTTGCGACTCTTTGACTGTATCAACATAAAGGAAGGAGAGCTTGAGATCAAAGTAGAGCATGATGACCGAAGTGATACTCACAAGGTGACACCGTTAATGTGGAACTATGAAATGCGAAGCGGCGATCCATTGCCCCAGACTAAGATTTACTTGCCGGTGCATGGCGAGAACGACTTGAGAATTGTGAATGGCGTTGCACAATTTATGAAAGAAATTGGAATGGCCGACATCGGTGAATCATATTTAGAAGCTGTTCAGTCTTACTTGTAGGTCATCTCTTTCCCTTCCTTAAATCTACTAGGTTTAACTTGAACAGTCCCGGATATGACCTTGAACAGACAGAGCGTCTGACTTCCTGGGTTTCTTTTGCGTACACAGAGAAGATGGGAGTCTACCTGAGCATCTATTATCATTCCTCTACCGACAATCCATGGGCTGCAGAAGAGAAACAGTGATAATCTCGCCGGACGATGGTTGTTATTTTTGTTTATTTTCGACGTTTGTCTCTAATGCCCTTTATCCTCTTTCAATCCACGCAAGTTCCGGCTTCGAGGTAGCTATTTTCCTTGCTACACACTTGTATTGAGAGACGTAATGGTCTTGAGTGGCACTTATTCAAATCCATAAAATGAGCATAAGAGAAAACTAACTCAGAGATTGCATATCATAAGATTTTAGCTCAAATAGACAAAGCACGTAGATTGTTCAAGTGAACATACTCCCTCATTCTATATGATAGATATCATCCACAATGAAGTTGTATGGAATGTATTCCTGACCGTTTTGAATCGCCTCAACTACTCTGGGAAATTCCTTGTAGGTGTATTCCTGGCAGTCATGCCCGATGATCCAATCTGGATAATTTGGAGTTAATGGGTTCTCACCCCTGCGTACCTTCTCCAAATCTATCTCCACCAAACCTTTCAGCAACTTTATACTTCCTCTTTGAATGGACACAGCACGGTGGTATCTGGCGGAGTCAGCAAATTGTCAATTCGCGCCACTCCATGTACAGTTTCAATTACCTGATCTTCTCTGTCACAGAAAGGGCTAGTGGAACACTCTGTTTCCCTGCTAGCTCAAGGGCAATTGCAAGAACAGCTGCATCCTCTACAGCTTGACTGCCACCTTGGCCGGCTGGTGGAAGAGCCGCGTGTGCAGCGTCACCTACAATTATTAACCTGCGACCAGGTGAGAGCCAAGTCTTCAATGGAGCCCTCTGTTTAAACTTTTGGCTGATAACCTGTTGCTGCGGCACTTTGCAAATGATCGGTTCGAGCTGATCTCGGACGGGCCAGTCTTTGATCGCTTCGAGTATTGGGTCGACAGAGCTCATGATCCTACTGCTATCCCCGTCCTTGTTTCAATCAACATACATTATAAACCTCGTATACGTGTGGTAACGATCTTACCTTATGAAGACAGTACCAGAACACCTCTTCACCATTCCCCTTCTTAGACCAAATGTGAACTTGCGTATTGTCCCCTACCCATGCTCGTACCTTGTCCGAGTCGGACTGTTCCTGCAGCCATCTCACTTTGGGATCATCAGCCAGCAGTGCAGTGTTCAGGAAACCCCGAGTTGCGGTAAACCCTGTCTCTTTTTCTTCAAAGGCCTGACCAGTGATGGTGGTTATGGCTTCGCTGTTGATTCCCTCGGCGCAGACGACACAATCCGCTGCTATTCGCTCACCCTGAACAATTACTCCAGCTTCGCATTCGGTTTCCCAGTAGTCAGTTATTTCGCACCCAAGCTGAACATCTATGCCTAGCGATTTGGCATAGTTAAACATGGATGAGACCAAAGCTCCACGATTGAGGGTATACGCTCTGCCTTGTCCATACCCTCTCAAGTCGTAGTACCCTGCATGACGCCCTGTATAATCGAACGCTTCTCCACCGTCTACCACGTATTGAAGGTGTTTAGTACTTTCATGAAAAGCGCCATTTCCCCATCTGGCAGTCACTCTAGCACCATTAGCAGCAATGGTGATTCCGTCTCCCTCTGTCTCAGATGTTAGTGAATTTTGGTTTTTCGTTGGACTGCTTTATTGTATCATCTATAGTATGAGAAGGGGGCTGACCCTCTTCCTTGACTTTTTCAACTCGGTCAAACGCAGTCACACTATGGCCCTTTCTGTGACATTCGATGGCCGCAGTGAGGCCGGCTACACCGATACCAACAATGATGACCTTGATTGTATTCGAGTTTGAGAATGTAGTTGCATTAGCAATAATGTCAGGAGGGTTAATCATCTTGATCAATACCCAATCGTAACTTGCTGGTAGGCATGTAAGATAACGGGGTGGAAAAGTTCAAGGCATTTTGAATATGAGGATAGCTCTTTATATGTGGCCTTCAACCTCGTAGAGCGAAACGGAAAGGGTCTCGCTAGGTCGATGGTGGTACGTTCACCTAAGATTACTCTGTCATCGGAGAATATGTCGGGTACTAACGCAGTGACTCTTGCGTCTAACCGCAGTACACAGCATAGTGAGGTTACATGGAGCTTGGTATAATGATACTCGGAGCATTTCCAGCATTGAAGGCAACTATTGCAATCTAGGCTGCACAGATTCTCGTTCGGACGGCACCAAACGCCAATGCTGAGTTTGTTGGTAGACCGATCAGTATGGTAAATCATCTCTTAATTAATATTGTTATAAGACTAGTAGTAATTGTCTTACATGACTTGGGTGATGCTGCTATGCCCGATATAGTACAAGGACGCTATATATATATGCATAGCATAGAGCACAAGAAATCCGTATGTTTAGATCTGCTACTTATCCGATGACTATAGCCTACGAAATATGAGTGTTTGCCTTCGTTTTGAGCTGGGATATCTGAATTTATCGTGTGGTATAACCCTAGAGTCATATGTTCGGGATAAATATTCGGAAGAGATCCGTTTCGCCCCGCGGAAGAACTCCGTCTCCATCTTTTGGACCTCACTGACCTCCCACACTACCCTTATGACTCTTTTTTTTTTTCTCGTCCAACTTCCTTCCTGCCGTTGGGTGGCGGATTCATCTTGTCTCAATGATTCTCGGTATAATATGCAGTTTTAACCATACTATCTATATAAGTAACATTTCGCTATTATGAACTCGCCAAGGAAAAATCGGAACCGCGCCGCCTGCCGTCGCTGCCAGCGACGGAAGATCCGTGTATGCCCATCTGTCTTCACTCGTGATCTCTCGTGCCCCTGACAGCCCTACTTAGTGTGATGGACAGTTACCTCGTTGTGGATCATGCCAGAAGGCCAATTGTCCGTGCATCAATGATGGAAGGCAGCTTGTTCAGCGCTCGTGAGTCCATGGCCTCAGTGTGAAACAGCGGAAACGCTGACCTTGAACAGGTATATCGCGAGCATGGAGAAACGAATCAAATGGCTGGAGACACTAGTGAAAGAAAGTTGTCCAAATATTGATCTGAATGAAGAGAACGGTGAAGGTATCACCCAAGCACAGGAGCCAGTCCTAGATGAAGACCATGGGGATATATCTATCCTTAGTCCACAGAAGGAGCTTGTCCCGGACGAAGGGCAAGGCCCGAGGCATACTAGACAACAAGACCAGAATGGACTAGTTCCACCAGTCCGCTCTCTTCCTCGAATGGAATCTCGACAGGCCCATGAGATAGGATTAGTCTCACTTTCACCCGGAGGTGAACCGCGCTATATTGGGCCTTCTAGTGGATATTTCTTCGCCAACCTCGTCTTCTCTAGCGCTGGCCAGCATCGGAGACGACGGAATCCTGCAAATGATTCTGTGGGAGCATTCTCAGCAGAATCAACCACACTCGCAGCAGAGCTTCTTCATACACCCGCTTCATTGCCCCCGCGACAGGAAACTGCCATCGAGTTGTCTTTGAAGTATTTCGAAACTATTCACATTACATTTCCTTTTTTGCACCAGCCGTCTCATTTGAGTTATATAGACCAGGTGTATTCCGCCGAGAATGTCAGCCCAATGGAGGCCTTTCAGGTATACATGGTTTTGGCCATTGCAGCTTCGAATCTTTCACGGAGGTCAAAGATTCGCCTGCCGGCCGAGGGCTATTACACAACGGCGATGCAGTATTTTGCTAATATGTGCCCGGATGGCTCATTGGCTGGACTACAGTCACTACTATTACTCATGGTTTACGCACTACACAACCCTTCGTGTGGAATCAACATTTGGAACCTTAACTACCAGTGCCTGGCATCGCTTATTGACTTAGGCTTACAGCGGGATGTCAGAAACACACCCTGCCTCAAAATTTCCCTTTTAGAGCAGGAAATGAGGACCAGGGTCTTCTGGGTGGTGTATACATTTGACCGGACGATAGGTACGATGATGGGACGACCTGTGGGTATCCGGGACGAGGCGTGCGATTTGAGAGTAAGTCGTGAGGCTAGCAATAATTACTCACGGATATGCTACTAACGACTTTAGCTCCCTATGGACATCTCGGACGATAATCTGATGAGACAGAACGTTCAAGAACGTACCTCAGAACAGCCACCTTCTCATATCTCGTTTGGCATACATTTATTCAAGGCCGCTCGGCTAAACTCAGAAATTAAGTACATCATGCACAGCATATCTCGAGAGCCACCTGCGTATGCCTACCCACCTATCCGCGACATATTCAGTTGGCAAAGAGAGATGCTGGAACGTCTGAAAATGTGGAAGACAGAGACACCACATACTGACATTGTCGAAAATACGAGCGCTACAATCTGCGAGATCAAATATCACGAGATGATGATATTGGTTTTGCGCCCTAGTCCAGCCATTCCAGAGCCACCGGAAGACTCGTCTATCTTATGTTTTAGACACGCGATGGAACTGTTGGAGAATTTCAGAAAATTGTATAGACATGACGCCCTGCAGTACAGCCGGTTGGTTGTCCATTCGATTTTCTTAGGCACCCTTGTTGTGCTGCACAGCATTTGGAAGCTACCCGACATCGCCGCAAACATCCAGATTGACGAGCTCTCGAAAAACATCACTGCTGCACTCAATATACTGAGCAGTATCGGTGAATACTGGCTTGAAGCTCAGAGAGCTAGGGACTGCATTGATGAGATCTCAGGCGTAACTATGAGGCGGCTTCTGAAAACTCGAGGTATCGCGGAGCCAGCGGCTACTCCTCGGCAGCGTCCAAGGACGCGGACCTTGAATGTTGCCCCACCACGTCCTAATGATTTGCCTCAAGTACCCTTAGAGGAAGACACAATAGATCAACCACAGGAGCTCATTGAGCTTGGTACACATCCAACTGGATTTGATGATTTCCATACAGGGCTCCCGGAAAGTTCACTGGAGCACTCCGACACACTCTACCTCTCTGGTGACTCTTTCTTTGAGGAATCCTTTGGACTGACAGGGGTGCCAGATTTTGACGGTCTCATGTGGGAGCTTTTCAATCTTTCCTGAGCCGATTGGGGCTACTATACGTATATACCACTCCAACGCACTTCAGAAATACTCTATATAGCCTCGCCCGGGAGTCGGCTGAAATTGATGAAAGCGCGAACGCCTTAGAAACATTGCTTGCTGTGTTTCTTAAAGCTCTCAAACATGCACTTGAATGTGCTTATATGATTGCATCCTATGGGCACGGCAGTGATTATGCAGCCCATGAACATGGGCAATAGTAAAAGCTCTATAACGGTTTCTATCGCTTTGGAACCATTTTATACAGTAAGATCTAGCCCTTGGGAACCCTTGACGCGGGTAGTTATCCCTTACAAAATCTGAAAAGCATTATTCTACAGCCGCTGCTCCTCCAGGGCATGCAATATCTTATAGCCCACAGCCACGCCCGATCCCGGCTCTCGCCCTGCAAACCTCACTCTCTTGTCTCCGTGGTTCTCCGCCTTCTGTAAAATCTGCTCCATGCGCGGCATCACATGGTTCCAGGAACCCCCGTTGAGCGTCTCCTCCTGACACCAGACGATTCGTTGCGTTGGGGTAGGCATCTAGATTTTGCCGTAGTTGCTCCCAAGGGAAGGGGTGGAGTTCCTCTACTCGTGTGATGGCGGTGTCTTTTAGACCGTGGGTTTCGCGGTACTTGAATAGTGCTGCGTAGACCTGACCCGAGCAAAAGATCACGCGCTTGATATCTTGGGGTCCGTTGATAGTTTTGCCATGCTCGGGATCGGACAACAAGGGCTGGAAGAATGGCTTGTTGACGCAGTCTTGAATGTCGGAGCGAGCGAGTGAATGACGGAGGAGGGATTTGGAGAAGAGAATAATAAGCGCTAAAACATTGTTTCTGTTAGTGCTTCATCTGATGCCATTACGGATAAGGGAAGAAGACGTACGCTTTCTGAAGTCGCGATGGATTTGTCGGCGCAGGACATGGAGGTAATTGGCCGGACTGGTCATGCATACGACCTGAATGTTGCAGTCCTGGTGCTGCCTCTGCAGTTTCTCCGGAGATGGAATGTATCTTGAGTCTTGGTTGCCTAACTGCAGGAATCGCCCTAGTCGAGCTGACGTATGCTCTGGTCCCTGGCCGTCGTATCCATACGGCAAGGACAGAACCAGACCCGATCGTTGGAGCCATTTCTCCTCAGACGAGGCAATATAGTTGTCGATAACGCATTGAGCATTGTTGGCGAAGTCTCCAAATTGTGCTTCCCACATCACCAACGCGTTCGGATCAGCCGGGGAGTAGCCGTGCTCGAAGCCTATCGCGGCATTCTCAGTCAGCGACGAGTTGCTAATGTGAAGAGACCCTGTCCCTCGCCGAATGTGCTCAATGGAGTGTACGTCTGGTTAGATCGTTGGTCATGGAGGACATCATGACGCTGAGAGAAGGTGCCTCGTTCCACATCCCGTCCACATACGCGGACGGTCGTGCCTTCACGCAGCAAAGCACCAATTGCTAGAGCCTTAGCTGTGGCCCAGTCAATGTCCTTTCCGGTATTAATGGTCTGCTTTCGGCGGACGAGAATTCTTTCGAGGTTCTTGTGCAGAGAACAGCCTTCGGGAACCGTTGATCCTAGTTTCTGGGCCACGGCTTCCACATCCTTGTGATCAACGGCCATCAGCTTTTGCGGCAGCATCTCTGTGGCGGGCTCTGTGGGTGTTTTCATACTCTTCCAGGAATCTATCAACTATTCGTGAGCGTTTGGCTCGTGGTCGTTGCTCCTTTCTAAACTCTGTGTAAGTCTGTCCCAAGCGTCATTTTTCAAGGTGTCTACCTCTTCCCGGGTTGTAATGCCCTTCTCGATCAATTCGGCCTCGTACCGGTCCAGGACATGAACTTTTTTCGCGATCCGCTCGTACATGATCGGCTGCGTGAAGGAAGCTTGATCTATCTCGTTGTGCCAGTTGCGCCGGTAGCAGACGATGTCAATAACGCAATCTTACTTGAATCGGGCACGGAAGTCAGCTGCGAGAATGACCGCTGAGCAAACCGCTTCGACATCGTCACCATTAACATGGAATACGGGTGCATCCAGCGCTTTAACCACGTCAGTACAGTAGGGCGTTGACCTTGCCTGCCATACATCTGCCGTGAAGCCAACCTGGTTATTAACAATCAAGCGTAGGGTACCGCCAGTGGTATACCCAGCCAAACCAGCAAGCCCCAACGTCTCGTACACGGCGCCCTGAGCGGCGAACGACCCATCTGTATGCACATTCAACATCATTGTCGACTGCAGACCATCCTCAAGTCTATCCTGAATTCCGCGCGTCTTGTCCATCACGACTGGATTGACAGACTCCAAATGCGAAGGCTGAGGCGCCATACTCATATGCTCACTCCTACCGGAAGGCGTCACCCGCTTGTCACTACCACCATAATGATACTTCACATTCCCAGGAATACCTCAGTAGGAAGTCCCCTTGGGATCGAAATCGCGAAACATAGACGCCCCGTCCTTCCCAACAACATTGTACAGAGCATTCATACGGCCCCGATGCCCAACCCCCGTCTCAGTCTTCTCCACACCATGCTCAGCCGAACGATCCACCGCAGCCTCCAGCGCAGGGATATAACTCTCAACACCAACTAACCCGAACCGCTTCCCATTCTGAAACTTAGTCGCAATGAACTTCTCCCAGCTACTAGCGCGCACAAGCCCATGCAGAATGTGCCATCTATCCTCGTCAGTAAATCGATAGCGCTGCGCGCCCTCAACGCGAGCCCGGATCCAGTCAACCTGCTCCTGCCCCGATATATGCATATACTCGACGCCCATCGTGCCGCAATACGTCTCTTCGCAGGCCGCGATGACCTCCCGCAGTGCCTTCGGTCTATCAGCCGTGAAACCTTGAACGGACCCCCCTCCAACGGTGAGCACGAGATCCAAATCTCGCTCGCCGAGTCTGTAGTGACTCAAATGAAGTTCCTTCCGGCGCGTCTTGCCTTCATTCGCCATACCCAGTGGATCGGTGGATGCATACCCGTATCCCCATCGCTGGTACGCCTTGATCAACTGGATTGCGTTTCATCGTGGAGCTATCCTCTTGATTACTGGGGCCGACTAAGATCCGTGTAGATGCGGTTGCTAGTCCCGGTGGTGGCATGAACGCCTGATCCATGGGTATATGGCCGTTCTCAACGTTGTAGAAATACGCTTGCCAGGAAAGATGCACAGAGGATGGGTCGTTCTTCCATGATGAGTACATCATGTCGATGTACGTTGCTGCGCTACCTTAGAGGAAGCTGCCATTGTGGCTCTGGAGCGACAAGTTATTATGCATGAAAGACTGAGAGTTGAACAAAGTTAAGGGGACTTACTATTTCTTCCTTGTTGCTTGCGCAGTGGCCGCAACAGCGTATCGTCGTTGCAGTTGAGCTGGGACGCGCTGTGCACGGTAAAGAGAGCCAAGATGACTCTGGCGAGCGAGGTATCGTGCCCGCGATACCGACATTGTGGTTGTTGTTGTCTTTAATGTGGGTTCATGGGAAGAATGAGAAGAAATGAGAATACTGGACTGGGTTCAGCCTAGGCTGGTGTATATAAAATGGATGCAGATATATGTATTGAAAAAGGCCAGATCTTGCAGCCTTTAAATGATCTAGAAGACTGGGGATTCATTGTCCCCGAATCTGGCTTAGAAAGGCTACATGTATAGTATTTTATCTCGCAGTAGTGCAAATGCAAATCGGTGTGGTGACTTCCCGCGGCAGAGGGCTCTCGGCGATTTGAGGAGATGCCGGACGTTTAACCGACGGTTCCTTAACAGTTCAGTTGCATGGCCGTAGGGCAATTGGTATTCTATTTTTCCTAGAAATAGTTTTATCTCAAGTAATGAGGTCTCCATATTAAACATGTATAATGCCGCATGCGGCATGAAATTCTATATGGAACATCGCCTGACATTGACAAATTCTATAGATGAACAAGATGGCTATGTCTACAATTATGTATCCTCATTCAAGCAGAATACTGGCTGGATGTTCAAGGTACTTTTTGATCAACGCCAAAAAGGTTACTGCCTCCCGGCCATCGACTAGCCGATGATCGTACGTCAACGCGGTATACATCATCTGATATCGTCAGCGTAGGTTACGAATGATAAAGAAGGCTTAAGGCAAAACCCTACCGGACGGATCTCTACCTGTCCATCAACAGCTACAGGTCGTTGCTGAATGCCGTACATCCCCAGCACAGCTGTCTGTGGGGTATTAATGATGGGCGTGCCGAATAACGATCCCCAAATTCCGCTGTTACTGATCGTGAAGGAGCCACCGGTCAAATCGTCCATGGTCAATTTGCCGTCACGAGCCTAGAGAAGAGGTATATTAGCAAGTATATTCCACAGTAGAGAGCATGCCAATGGGAAATCCATTCGAGTCACCTTTTTTCCCAACTCTGCGATGCCCTGTTCAATTCCGACGATGCTTCGACTCTTCATGTTACGCAACACCGGCGTCACTAGCCCTTTTGGCGTCGCAACGACAATACTAAGATTGATATTGTCGCGGTAGGTAATTGTGTCGTCATTTTCAATGGACGCATTTATAGCCGGGATCTCTCGGAGGGCCAGCGCGGAAGCCCGCGCCACCGGGCCCATGAAACCCAGCTTGACACCGTGTTTCTGAAGCGCGGAAGGTCATCGCCCTACTCATATCAACCTCATTAAAAGTTGTCAAGAACGCAGCCGTGTTCTGCGACTCCTTGAGGCGCTCAGCCGTGCGCATGCGCATGCGGGACATTTTGACCTGGTTATTCGGTAGTCAGCTACAAGCAAAGAACATGAGAGCAGTGTATGGTAAGTATAGAGCATTACCTTCGTTTCAGCACGACTCCCTCGGAATGCTGATACTGGGCCCTGGCTGTTTGACACAGGGGGTGCAGCGGCCGCTAGAGTAGGGGTTGGAGAAGGAGCTGTCTCCTTTTTGGGTTCTTGTGACGGCGCCTCTTTGTTGGTAGATGATTGCTCTTTCTAAAAAGATCCTTGGAATGGCTCGGAAACCTGTTCCGCCTGTAGTGGCGACTGCGAAGGTGTGTCACGCTCCTCTAGACTGATTTCAATGACGGCTTGTCCTACTGTGACGGTGTCTCCCTCGTTGACAAGTAGCTTAGTGATCGTACCACTGTGGGATGCATTCACAGCGACATCTATCTTGTCCGTTTCGATCGAGGCTATCTCTTCATCCTGCTTGACGTAGTCGCCAACCTGTTTGTTGAAGGTCGACAGAACACCCTCGGAAATGGACTCGGCCATGGAGGGGACATGGATGATCTTGGTTTCGGCGCCATGGATGGCAGATGCGCCAAAGGAACGTGGCTGTTGAGATGGCCAATTGGGTTGCTGACTTAGTAAAGACGGTCTTAAGGTTGATAGGAGAGCGCGCTGACTGGGAGAGGTGCTTGGCGGGCGTATAACTGATGCGATTCGGAGGGCACGAGGGTGGTAGCAGCCCTGGAGACGAGGTGGTGCACGGCATAACATGGTTGAGCGTGTTCTGGAGTAGTAGGGGTACTCTGTATGCTAAAGGGCTGGGTAATTCGGCATAGACAAAAGCAATAGATCAGATCAAATAAAATAGGGACGATCGGGTTGGCTTCCGGATGCCGGCCTTTTGCATCGGCAAGGCACTGCTTCGCCGACCTTTTGACCATTACCCACCAAGAAATTACTCGTATCCGCCCGGAGTCAAACAGGCAAGATATATCCTTTCTCTTCATTCAGAGTTATCTCATCCTTTCGCTACTCCAGGTATGGAATCGTATCGAAGCTCGTATAATAACCTAAACAAGAAGATAGATATTATCGTAATAATTGCAGGCCGCACTGCATTGCTCGGTCTGAACTCGTCTAAGCCTTCGGACAACTCATATAGCCATGATATTTCAACCTTCAATAGCTTCTATTATTATCTAGAGCATGCTCTACGGAAGTAATGGGCGCCAGTTGACCATGTATCGTCTGAACACCTTTTTTGAGGTGAAATTCGGGCATTAAAACCACGTTGCTTTAAGTCAGGGGTGAAGAAACTCACTCCTGTTTGTGTCAGTGAGTGCTCCTTAGCCCTAAGCTCTGTCCGATACTGACATACCTATGTGTGATGAGTAGAATTGTTGTGGATGTTATGATCTGATGTAGTTTAAAACTGGAGAGTATACACATGACGTCGGCGCTAATCACGGGGCCGGGACCAATCACGATGGACCTCGGCTCAACACTTAGCATCATCTCCCCGCAGAGTCTACTCGAACTGTCAATTCCGATTTATTGCTTTTGTTCATCCAACTATGATCTTTTCCCGCTATCACTAAATCTACGCTCCCCAATTTCTCTCTTCTCCTCCCCTCTTACAATCTCAACAGCGTGGTTTACCCCCTCCCCTCAGAACCATGCTGCATTTCCGCACCGAGGGCTACAACGGCTGTGCGGTTAAGTACTCCCCGTTCTTTGATAACCGGCTGGCCGTCGCTTCGTCGGCCAACTTTGGACTCGTGGGAAATGGACGATTGTACATTTTGGAGTTGACTCCAAACGGAATCGTACCAGCAAAATGGTAAACATATTTTAATTGCGATGACTTAGTCACTCACTCTAATTAACGATGGCAGGTTCACCACTCAAGACTCCCTCTATGACCTCGCATGGTCCGAAATCCACGAAAGCCAAGTTCTCACAGCCTCCGGTGACGGCAGCATCAAGTTATTCGATTGCAACCTGAACGACTACCCCATTCAGAACTGGAAAGAACACAACCGCGAAGTCTTCAGCGTACACTGGAATCTCGTCGCGAAGGATCGTTTCTGCTCTAGCAGTTGGGACGGGACTGTGCGCGTCTGGTCCCCTCATCGTCCGCATTCTCTCATCACCCTTCCTACACATAGCTGTACCTACTCTGCAGCCTTTTCACCGCATTCTCCGGATATCTTATCCTGTGTCACGTCCGACTCATACGTCCGCGTTTTCGACCTTCGAACTCCGGCTTCCGCCTCCAACCACCTCACTCTTCAAATCCCGATCCATGCGGCCCCTGTATCGCCCATTCCCGGTAAACCGGGTGTTCCGCCAGCTGCCTGTCCGCCTTCCGAAGCATTAACACACGACTGGAATAAATATCGACCGTCCATCCTGGCCACCGCCGGCGTCGATCGGACGATCCGCACTTTTGACATCCGTGCCCCGCAGCAGGGCCCGCAGACCGTGATGGTCGGACATGACTATGCCGTCCGTAAGGTTTCCTGGTCACCGCATTTATCCAACGTTCTCCTTAGCGGAAGCTATGACATGACCTGTCGTGCATGGACCGACCAGTCTCCTCCTGGGGCAATCGGGGATGTTGACTCAATGCATGCGGGCCCTAGCCCGGTCATGGGCGCGGAGTTAGGCCGAATGGGACAACATACAGAATTTGTGACTGGAGTAGACTGGTGTTTGTTTGGCAGCGAAGGATGGTGTGCTAGTGTGGGATGGGATGAAAGTGTGTATGTGTGGGATGTCCGGGCAGTTATGGGATAGGACACCCCTGAATTTGGATGACCCGTCTTGGTTTATTTCTTCCTTCTGTATTGGATAATAGATTGCATGATACCATTTTCTGGCAGTGATTAATCGGTCTGTCGGATATTGAATATTTTATGACTAGGATTCTGGTTATCAAGTACTGCTGTGACCTGCGGTATAAAATATGCCTTTGTTTTTATTGTTAGACAATCTATACTGTTTAACATCAATCATCACCACAACACAACCACAATGCACAGTGATTCATTTTAGACAGAATATCCTCCAATCCATGTCCGCCATCTAACGATCATATATTCACTGTGAAGCCAAAAAGCCAAATCCGGGTATATCAACACCACGTTACCCGTCTCAAGTGCCCAACATAGTAAAAAAGGCACCTAGACGAGGCCCCTCTTCCAGAAGGAACATGCCAAAACCCAATCGAAGGAAAGTAAAAAAGAAAATGGCCTTAAGTCTTCGTCAATCTGGCCTCCGTCTTCTTCCTCTCCTGGTCCCGAAGAGCAGCAATCTCCTCCCTTGTGGCATCATGAGCGACATGTACCTGATTGAATGGGTTCTCTTCACTCTTCTCAAACTCCTTCCTGATGAGCTCAATCCGCTGCTGTCTCCGCAAGCCAGGGTGCTCCTCCTCCATTTCCGGCATTCTCCGCGCCTCATACGCCGCATAAGCAGCCTTGAACCGTCTCTCCGGATGACGATCAACCTTCGAAGAATCCTTGCTCGTCAATGACAGAGCATCCAACGCGTTATCGATACCCGATGCATGGAGCGCAGATGCCTTGTGGGAAGCGGATTGATCGTCGAGCTGGGAGAGGTCCAATCCGCGGGACTTCTTGACTGGCTGGTTGGACTTTCCCTTTGGCTTGGAGGGTTGGGAGGCTTCTTCGGCGGCGAGTTGCGCGTCACGCTCGGCCTTCTTGCGGGCTGCTTCGGCCTTCTTGGCTTCCTCTGCTTCTCTGTTGTTTTTTCGAATCTGTCAGTATGTGTTGCTAAAGGCCAAAGTATATCGGAAGGCTTGAAAAACTTCTTTCCTCCGTTCCCTGGTAAGACGACGGACAGGAAAAAGAAAAGTAAACACTCACTTCTTTCCAGAGCCCTTAGAACCCTTCGCCCACTGCTTATCCTCCTCAGCGGCACGCTTCGAGTCTTCTACCGCTTTCTTAGCAGCTGCTGCTTCCGCTTTCTATTTCAAGTCCATACTCGTTAGTAACGCCGCTCAGATTGCCTTGTTATCAGTATGGCTATGTGGCGGGTGCGGGGCAAGGTAAAGTTCAAATCGATTTATCAGATCCGATGGCGGTATCAGATCGTATGGGGGAGGGTGGTTCACGTACACGGGCGTTTCCGGCTACCTTCTTAGAGTTCTCTCCTGCCTTCTTAGGTGCCATTTTGTATCGAGGTACCTTTGTTTTTCTTCTGATATTGAGAGTTTGTTGAAGATGGTATGGAAGGAACGATGGTTGGGTTTCTTGGAGGGGTGCGTCGGAGCTAGCACTAATCGGGGCTTAATGTAACTACTTGGTGGAGTATGACTAAGGGGAAGATTGGTCAAGGTTAGTTATGTAAGGTAATGAATTCCAGTGATGTAATGTGATTTTTTATGCAAATTCACATGATTGTCATAGCCCTGATCTTGACTTCTGATATTTCGTGGGTTCAGTGGATGGGCATTGAACGGATAATATATGTCTCTAAAGCTGACAAAAAGGGCTGCTTTTCTCATAGAATTCCCTTGTTTTTTTTTCTCTCCCCTCCCCACAATGAATATCCTACACTGCGGGGAACAGATGTCCTACACTCTACAATCTAATGAACAAGAGCGGCCATGAGTCTTGAGCTAGCCAAGTCTAGTATATCTGTAAACTACATTGGTAGCATATAAGCATATACCTGCACGCTTGCTTTATTGTTGTATCTCTGTATTAGTCACAGACGGGTGGTGTGTTGATTAGACAGTTAGATCCGTGCTACTGCTGGTAGAAAGTGAATAGGCATGGCATTGTCAAGCTACTCTTGACACATTGCTAGAATATAACACCAATATGTAAAAAACTGGAAGAGTGTGACCTACGTACGGAGTATTTTACAGACTGAAGCTGATCTCGAAAACAGTAGAAACAAATAGAATACTTATGAAAAAAACCTTCGAGAGGCCATCACAATCCTAGAGCCCCAAGGCCGCATAGAACCACTGGCGATATCCTTATGCTGGCTTGTGCCTCCGTCGATTGGCCAAGCAGACTGTCGCAGTTAGGGCTAGTCATGTAACAAAGAACTATAAATATAGGGTTCACCCCTATGGCTCCTGTGACTCAGATCACTCCATTCTGAGGCAAACCCTACGAAAGCATGGCTATACTACTCAAACGACCTGCGAACCTACAAAAAGTAAACACCATAGTTGCACTTTCTCCAACATGGCAACAAATGATTCGTCAAAAAAATACCCTAAAGGTTGAGAATGTTTTTCTCCGCAAATCTACTTTCATTGATAAGATAATCCAACTCTCTCCTTACATGCGTCATAGACCGAAAAGTGTGGCAACCTCATCGTCGTGGAGAAGAAATGCCAAAAAGTATGGGCGGAAACAAATTTCTTCGTAGCCGACGCCCCATCCAACGTCGAAGCGCCGCCCTATACCCTATCCCCGGCAGAGCTTCGTGCCCAAAAGCCCAAGTTGTTCGGATTGATGGCCTACCCATACATGAACAGCACCCTACACGCGGGGCATGACTCTACTCTTTCAAAGATCGAATTTACAGCAGGCTATGAACGTATGTGCGGCAAGCGCATGTTGTTCCCCATGGGGTTCCACTGCACTGGGATGGCGATAAAAGCTTGCGCTGATAAGCTGAAACGAGAGGTGGGAGGTGTTTGGCCATCTCGAAAAAGGGTAAACATGGGGCAAAATCGATTAAAGGCAAGCATCAGTTCCAGATTATGCTGGCACAGGGAATCCCGCGCGAAGAAATCCACCCTTTCGCTTACCCCTATCACTGATCGAGGTCTTCCCTGCCGCTGGCAAGCTAGATCTCATGAAGCTTGGTCTGCGAGTTGACTGGCGGCGGTCTTTTGTCATGACAGATGCTAACAACCCATACAACGATTCGTTTGTGCGCTGGTAGATAAACCGGTTCAAGGAATTGGGCAAGATCAAATTCGGAAACGAACAGTTTACTTACCTAAGGACCGCCAGGCATGTCTTGACTATGATCGAAGCAAAGGTGAAGGGTCAGTGTACAGGAGTACATCGCAGTTAAGATGAAAGTGATGGAATGGACTGGGGGAGCCAGGGCCCAAGTGACTGAAATTATTGCCCTGGGAGCAAATGTATACTTCGTGACAGCGACACTTCGCCCGGAGACGATGTAATGGCAAGCATGCTGTTTTGTTGGTCGGGGCGTGATATATGGGGTCTACCGCCGATCAGAGACTGAATATCTCTTCCTCTGACCGATCGGCTCGAAACCCTTAAGGCATTTTTTCCTAAATGGGGCAACTTCCCTAAGGTCCTAGAGCTTAAGGTTGTTGATGTGATTGGGACTATTGTGGATGCACTTCTCTCAGTCCAGAGGAACGGTGTTCGGGTCCTACGTATGGACACCATCAATGAGTCAAAGGGAACTGGGGTGGTCACCTGCGTACCATCTGATAGTCCTGATGATTATGCCACAATCCTCGATCTGGCTTAAAAGGCTGAGTACTACGGAATCCAGAAATAATGGGCCGAGATTGAGATCATCCCAATCTTCGAGACTCCTTCCCATGGAACCTAACGGCTCCAACACTGGCCAAGACAGTGAAAATTAGCTCCCCAAAGGATGCGAAGCAACTAGTCCAGGCAAAGGAGCTTGCCCACAAAGAGGGGTTTCTCAAGGGAATATGTTTATCGGTGATTTCAATGGACGTTCAGTACAGGAAGCAGAAGAACTCGTTAGTCAATACCTAATAGACTCCAACCAGGCTCTGAAGTATGTGGAGCCGGACGGACTTGTCATCAGCCGATCTGGTGATGAGTGCGTTGCAGCACATCTGGATCAGTGGTATCTGGACTACGGTATAGCCGAGGATGGGGGCGATGGGGGATGGTCCCGTTAGGTTCTACACCATATAATCAACGGACTTAAGACGTTCTCCTCCGAGGCTAAACAACAGTTCGAACAGACCATCGGCTGGATGAAGCAATGGGCGTGCGCCTGGTCTTATGGCTTGGGGTCAAAACTATCATGGGATAACAAATCTCGCGTAGAATCCCTTAGTGACAGTACGATTTACCCTGCTTATTACACTGTCGCACACTACCTTCATAGTGATCTATTTGGCAAGGAGCAGGGACAGGCAATATCTCACCAGATCAGATGATGGATGAAGTTTGGGACTACGTCTTCGCTAGGAAGAATGCAGTGAGTAGTTGTATCGGCCAGGAGATACTCGACTCGATAAAGAGGGAATTCACACACTTTTATCCTGTTGACCTTCGAGTGTCCGGAAAGGACTCGAGAAAGAATCATCTAACATTCTTCGTTCACAACCATGCGGCCATGTGGCCAGAAATGTTGGCCTCGCGGTATAACGGCCAAACAGACATCTCCAGCTAAACGCGGAGAAGATGAGCAAGAGCACCGGAAATTTCCTTACCTCGCGCCAAGCGGTGGAAAAATTCAGCGCAGATGCGGCTAGGCTGGCTATGGTGAATGCGGGAGATGGAATTGAGGACGCAAACTTCGAGGAGACAGTCGCCAACCGGGGCATTCTCAAGCTACACGAACTTAAGGAATGGTGCGAGGATGTGATTGGCAATAGTCACCCTGTGAGCTCGGCGGAGGAATGCATCCAAGCGCGAGATGGTAATAAGACTCAGAATCTCGATACCATCCAGCGTTTTGGTGAGCTGGGATTCCGGGACCAACTATTTGAGAACGAGGTGAATACCCTCATTCACAAATCAAAGACACGTTATGCTAAGTTAGTATTATCTTATTTCTTCCCCACGGCTCGATGTTCTTACCTACTGTTCTACTAGGTATCATCTTAAAAGTGCTCTCAAATCGGCCTTCTACGGGTTCACCAGCGCTCGTGACACCTACCGCGAGACAACGAAGGCAGCAGGGGTCGGTATGCATCGCGCCTTAGTACGCCGCTTTGTCGAGTGGCAAACTTTTGCTGCTCACTCCCATCACACCACACTGGGCTGAGTACATCTGGCTTGAGGTGTTGAGGAAGCCTGACACTGTTCAACGTGCCCAATTCCCGGAGGCTGCACCATCTCACTCTGTCCTTTCATCTATTCAGGCTATTTTTGCAGAACCACATCGGAATTGACATCCGCCGCAAGTACACAAGCCAAGAAGCTTGCGAAGGGCAAAACCGGCATCTTCGAGCCCTGTAAGCCCTGGAAAGCCACCATCTTCTTTGTTAGGACGTTTCCTCCGTGGCAAGAGGAGCATATCAAGTTGACGCGGGAAGTGATTGAATTGTTTGGCCCACTTGATATCAAAACGATCAGCACCAAAATCGAGAAGACTAGCCTGAAGAGAGCAATGCCAGTTATCCATGGTCTTAAGAAGGCGTTTGATGCAGGAGAAAGCAAGGAGGTGCTCACCCAAATATCATTAGCGTTCGATTAGCTAGCGATTTTGGAGAGATAAAGCGCTTGTTGATTCACACACTAACCAAGGATCAGGACATTGACATTGTTACTGTTGATGAAGGCAATAATTTCGGTCTTCCAGAAAGTAGTGAGCCAAAGCTAGCGTTACCTTCTGCAGTTCCTAGTCATCCAAGTTTCTTTTTCGTTAATGTTTGAAGAAAAATAGCAACGATACTAGGATAGAAGACACAGCAGTAGTATGATTCTTTTATGATATTATATACTTCAGGCTTCCTATAGCGTAGTACAGGAACCCTGCTCTGTAGGGCCGACAAT
This sequence comes from Aspergillus leporis, assembly GCA_009176345.1. Classification (NCBI taxonomy): domain Eukaryota; kingdom Fungi; phylum Ascomycota; class Eurotiomycetes; order Eurotiales; family Aspergillaceae; genus Aspergillus; species Aspergillus leporis. The sequence continues at coordinate 52,875 of ML732239.1, read as the reverse complement.
CACTAAACCACACAATAATAATCTACACTAACATAATCAAATGAGTATTTTCCAGTAACGCTCCACTCCTGGTGACTCATAGCCCCGGCACATGAGACCAAGCATCGACGCTATTCAATACCGCCAACGCCATACCACCCCTCAGATGCATCTGAATATGGCAGTGGTGCAGAGCAGAAACGGCCCCGGATTGACCACATGATACCGAATCGCAAGCCACGATGGGCCCGTAGTAGCAGATAGACTAGGAAACATATCTCGAATCTGTGGGTTCCCAAAGTTGAAACTTTCAGGAATATGTTGCATAGCCTCAGCTACTGAGGCATTAGTGAAAGCGCCGGTACAATATTTATTTGAATGCTTATGGATCGGATGAGGAGGTTGCCCAACGGTAGCCACATTGATGATCAAATCCACCCAGGTGTTATTTAGAATGGTGATGATGTACTTGGCGGGAATGGAGCTCTAGCTCTGATTGAACAGGAGGGGGAGTTGCCTCCTCGTTAGAGATTGGGAAGCTGGTATCACCCAGTTTCCAGAGGTAGAAGCACCGGCATGCTCGACCTTCAGGATATGTGTCTGGTCCACGTGTAAAGAAGGCGCTTCCGCCGGGAAGTGAACGACGCTCTTCTCATTTAAGAACACTGTGTTTGCGGTGGGGTTGGTGCTAACCTCAGTAACCCATGGTTGAGAAGAGGTTTTTTGACTTTGAGTTGACGTTTTGTAGGTCATGACACCTGTGCCATTGATGACCTGGTTTGCACCACTGTTGGCGGCGCGGACAGTATAACCACTGGCGGGTTGGTCCAATCTAACCATGACGGAACACCGGGTTCCGATAGGGATAGTGATTGCGTCAACATGAAGAGGCTCTATATAGCCCCCACCCACCGCAGAGACATATAGAGGATGCTGGTCGATTGAGAAAATTAGCTGTGTAGTGCCAGCCATGCTGAGCATATCCCAGCTTTTGTGCCGAGACGTAGGAGCTACCTCAAAAACTTCTGTCTGACCCTGGCTGGGCTCGCATCCTCGAAAGAAACCTTTGGGTGTCAAGCTGGCATTCACGGGTTTACCTGGTGGCAAGCATCTGGGTTAAGCCAGTAAACGCTTTGACGCTTCCTTTGAGTGCGTGAAGAGTATATGGCAGCGAATCAAAGGTTGTATCATACCCCATATCAGTATACGTTCTATTACCCAGAGCCAATTTCTGCTCAGGCGTGGTGAGTGCATTGATGCGGTCTTGCGGCTGGCACATCACAGACCCTTATCCATTTATCAAAATTGCATTGGCACAAGAACTTTCTATCCCGGAGGCTAATTGAGCTTGCCAAATCTCTTCTGATGTTAGATGGCTCCATTTCCGCGTTGTGGATAACCCGTAACTCATTAGAGTCGCTAGTGATCAAACCAAACGGCTTCTCCAACGAGTCGTCTAGCTAGACGTAGATGGCTCCGTACAGTCCATCGTCAATTTGACTTCGAGTGTGAGCATGATACATGTGGGTCCTGTGGTAGGTTGCCTTCCACTTATAGAGATACTGGTCGCCTGGGGGGACGGGCCTCTGTGAAAGTCCCGGGACACCATCCGACCATGGTGTACCTCGTTGCTCAATACCTGTTAAGAAAAAAATGTCAACAAAAGCTTCAGCGGCGAGTATAAGAAGATGCTACTGTGAAAATGGACTGTGGTCCCGAAAGGAATTGAATTGTTAACCAGAAGCTCGTCGTCATCCCTTGTTCCAACCGCAACGTGGGACCGGGAAATTGGCCATTGCTCCGGACCATTTTTCGCGTGGCACCAGCCACTTCGTGATTCTCCCACGTTAAGTTGAGTTCAAACTGGACGACCTTAGAAGTTACCCATTGCACATGGCACAGGAAGACTAACGGGCTCAGCCAGCCTTGGAAAGAATGCATCATACGTCGATACTAGAAGAGATAGCAAAGACTATACAGAACAAGAAAGAATGGCCGTAAGAAAGAGATAACCATTACTCATCAACTCGTAGAAGTGAATGGGAGAGCTCCTTAGGGCAGTCCTGTTAGCCATCGTCACTCTACATAGCTTCTTCCTCCATCATTATTTGTGAAAGAGAGCCGATTTTATAACCATCCAACGTATCATTATCAACTCGGTTGATTCGCATGGGCCAAGATGCAAGGGATAGTCGATGTCAACCTAGGTGAGTTGGGAACAGGATTGAGGATATCCATGTCCGTGTCTACTGCATACAACCGATGTATGTATTCTCGGACTGGTCAGGCAACCAAGGCGTATGCAGATATTCGGCCGAAAGGCATTCTATAGTCGATAATTGTACTTCGGAACTAGAAATAATTGGATACTGGACTCGATAGATCAATCCAACCTTGCAGAGAAGTGGTTCCACTTCAATTTCCAAAGGGAAAAACAAAATAAATTCTCCGGAGTTGGGTGGTAAAAGATCAAAGGAAAAAGCAAAGAAAAGAACAAAAAAATATATATATATATATAAACTCCAATCCATGCTGTTAACGGTCGAACGTAAGATCTTGCGTTGGAAAATTATCATCTCCCTTGGTAAACAGAAAAAAAGAAAGCAATGAATCATGAGAAGAAAAGAATAGATAATCAATTAGTCATTTCATATCGGTCGTCAATCAAATTCCTCGCAAATTATACCGTCAAACTGGTTGCCGCTTCTTGATCATTGTTACTGGAGGTTTCAACCACAGGTTCCACTTGATCGGTCGATCCCACAGGGCCCGCTGTAGAGTCCAACATGACAGGATAATCAATTGGGTCAACGGGCCTCATTGGGGTGGAACTCTTTTCAGAGACAGCTTCAGCAACCACAGCTGCCGTCTCTTTGGGGCGCGTTACATCCAATGAGATTTCCACTTTGGCAAGATCCTTCACGGGAGCCTCGGTAGACTCCATATCGGCACTGTATGAGCTCGTTGTTTGGCTTAGTGGAGCCTGGGAGGTATGTTGGTATGCAGACGACACACTTGCAATTCGTACTTCCGAGGTTTCTTTCGCGCTGCTTGTGGGGCTCGCCCAGACCGCCGGTGATTGCTGCATCGGAGACATAGTTGGATGAGGGATATTGTCCAGCATTTCCAGCGGATAATGTTGCAGGTGAGATGCAGCCGCTGTGGGTCGGATGTTGATGGCGCAGAAGATCACCAAAATACTGAGAAGGAAAACTGCAACATTGCGTCGGTCACTGGCCAATACCCGAATGTAATTCACCAAGAGGGTTTGAAGTTCGATTTCCCCTGCTGAACTGGGCGAGTATATCGGCCTATCAGGCTTCACATGTTCCTGGGGTATGGAGTTTTGGGAAGATGACAAGCTAGTTCTCTCTTCTCTCTGGGCGATGAGGAGTTTAGGCGTGTCGTTTGAAGTGAGGTTCTGGGAATGAAATGGATGATCATGAGCTGTTAAGCCCTTTTCAACCACAGCCTCCTGCAATTGTTGCACTTGTAGTCGATTACCAGTATGAGACACATCACCCTCTGACAATCTCTTCTCCAATTCTCGTCTCACTTCCGATGGAAGCCAAAGACCAACTTCCACATCCACTTTCTCCATTTCTTTCCAGGCTGCAGCCCAGGCTCCGGCTCTCATCAACCCGTTAGCCGCGAAAACTCTGATCTCCCACTTTCGACCTGCGTTGCTGTGCCGGACAATGTGTCCACCACAGTCCGGGCACTGCTCACCTTGTTCGTCGTCCGTTGCACTTTCCTCCGTCACAGACTGATCATCTCTGTCTGTATCAACCTCTTCATGACCTAGAAAGTGTCCATGGTCAAGTCTTGGGCGTTGCAACTCTAAGCTCTCCAACAACCGCTCCTCAAGGAGATCATACATATCCTCCGGATGCGAAATGAGCACGCCCCGTTCCCGCAGCACAACAGACCCAACCTTTTCCTCCAGCAGTTTCCACCGCCTCCAGTACACCAGAGGTAATACCTCCTTCAAGACTTTCTGATCCGGATAGCGCACTAATCCCGGTATGGGGAGCGATGGTGGGAGCAAATTGCAATGTAGTAGTACGAGGGGAAGTTCCTTTTTGACTTTCTGTTTGGCGACGAGCCCAGATGGTGAGTAATACGGAGATCGCTTGATCGGTGATGAGCCTTCCGACATGCGATGCCCTCTGCGTTTGGGTGGTGTCAAGAATTCACCATCACCCTCGTCTTCTGTGTGCATCTGCATCGCTCTCACTGAGCTGGTCTTCCGAAATGCACTGTGCTGCTTCAGCATAGTTGGCACCAATCTCAACTGTTCTTCCAGCCCCCCATGTTCCTTATCCTTATGGTCGTCCCAAGGATGCGAAAGCATATCATGAGGCGAACCACGGCTGACCGCCGATTTGATCCCGTCCATGGAATTGGTGACCACTGAGGCAGGAATCGAGGAAATTGAAGAACGGCTCGACGCTCGGGAGTTCACGCCCCTTTCCTCATAGTCCAGATCCTCGCGCAAAAAGTCGCTAGAAGATCGCTCTGTCGAAGATGTCGAGGAATTGTACCCGCAATCTTGAACTAGAGCGTGTGTATCTCCATATGTGGAGCCGGTGCTATCATGGTCCAAGAACCGGTGAGACTGGTCGGTTATTACCTTCGTCGAAGGCTGTTCATCGGTAGGGACATAGAAACAGAGATCCGATTGCTCGGTCAATTGAGATACATGGGTTGTTCCCTCCATTGACTTTCAGCCACTCAGAAAAAAAGTATAGGAATGGAGACCAAGAATGTTGCTTTCCTAATTCAACAGTGCGGTAGACAACAAATGGGTCCACAGGAATGTAGGGTAGTGGATCTCTGGTAGTAGCACAATGTTAGATTGTGGGATAGAGAATGATCAGAGAAAATACCCGTACACTAGGATCCACAGGTGAGCTATAATATTGTATTGTATGGTATATGGAAGAAAGACAGAACTGGGAGATAAAAATGAATGCTGATTATTGATGATTGTGATGATGTTCTTCCTTGTGTTGCTGTAGATAGTCTCACCGCCTTTGTCGTGCAGGGCAACCGTTCGATCTTGAAGAGATTAGTTTTAAAGATAATCTTATCTTCACATCACCAAACTTTCCCTGAATAGTACTACGCCAAGCATCCATGGACACTTTTATTTAGCTAAACACTCTATAAATATCGGATAAGAAAATCACCTATACTTGAGTCTATTTCAACTCCATATGATAGGATAGCAAAGGTATCTGTATAGTATAATGATGACACAAACCAATAAAGAACGCAACATATGTAGGCACGCAACGTAAGTGTATAGAAATATATCGAGGTATGTAGCAAATCAATGCTTGCTTCTCATAGAAACCAACGCTTGTCAAATGCAAAATTGTTAGGAAAAAGGAAGAAGAGGGAAAGGAAAAAGAAAAGGCCCGCACTTGCTCTAATTTTTATGACAGCAAAGATCCAATAACCCTAGACGCCGGAAACCCCTCCCCATTCATCGCAAAGCGCCAAGATTCACTAGACATGACACATTTATATTGTAGAAAGAGTTTTACAAGAATGACTAATTTCAATGAGGCTGTGAATTACCATCATCGGGATTCATCAGAGAGGGGTAGTTCGGATTGTCCCCGAAATAGCTGAGGACATCTTGAGGAAGGTATTCCAACCAAGGGAGTATCTCTCCATTAAAGTTGAATGGGAATTGATCTTGTTGTTGGAGGGCAGCCATATCGACATCCTGGCTTTCAATAAAAACATCACCGACATGGGGACCAGCACCAGGTTGCATTTGAGAGGGCCTGGGGCCCAAGTGAGTGTTGTCTGTGGGCTGCTCATCCACAGTCGAACTGGCACTGTAGTTATAGGAAGAGGTTGGTGCGTCGAGTTGTGATGAGGAAGAGGCTAGGTTCTGACTGAGGGTGGGGTGAGAATGCGAAGGACGAGAGGTAGAAGTCGGATATGATGAGTTCAAGCCCAGAAGAAGATTTGCATCCGACGTCGAGACACGCCCGGAGGGAGCAAGGGAAGAATACTTTCCAGGCCCAGTCGTAACCGGCGAGCTCGATGGAGCGGTTGTAGTTCGGGAAGGTCCAAGCGACTGGGGATACGTGCTCGAGTTCGGACCAGCACTAGATTGCATGGGTAAATTGGGGTAGCTATGGCTATACTGAGACGAATAGGCGGGTTTTTCAGGAGCGGAATCCGTTTGCGTAGCAGGCATTTGATACAATACGCTCAAATTTGGCTGTGAAGAGTTGGTCGCCCCGGTAAGAGCCCATCCGATAGCTTAAAAGAAAATTGATGTTAGTCGGGATACCGTTGGTGTTCGAGACTTGGCAGTAGCAGAGCAAGTATGGTAAGAATAGAATTTCTGAAAGGGGAAGACAGGGTAATCCCTACCTTGACTGGCATCAACTTTTGGCGAACGAATCTCTGAAGTTAGAGCTGACTCGTCGGAGCCGTTAAAAGCACCTCGCGGCGCATCTGTTCGCCCCCAACCTGGTGCAGCAAAGGGTTGGACGGAGGGGATTTCAGCCACGCCTTCCATCTCTTCTTCGGTATATAGAAGGGGATCAACAATTCCCTTCGCCTTTTGGTCGAGGACAGTGAGTATATATTTGGTTCCCTTCCAATATGTTTCAAGCGCCTTCAAAGCCTTATAACATCGCTGGTAGTTCTCCTTTGCAGCAGAGGAGAGGAGAATGTGCTTAGCAGTCGGCTTCCGTTCGGGTCCACTAGACGGATCAAGATTGGGCATCACAAAGCCACTGGTCTGATTTGCTAACAGAGGCTGGCTGGGAGGGGAGCCTGACCTAGAACACGGTGAGGAGTAATAGGTGCTCTCCATGAGAAAAGCGCACGCAGCGATATACATCGGCTGACTGGTAAATGGATTTCCAATGAAACTCTTCCCATCAACAAGCTCAGAGAATGACAGAATGTCTGCAATAGTTTTAGCTGAAGACATCGACAGCTCCCTGCTGTTCGGATAAAGGTGCTGTATAGAACCTCCAAACGAATTTAGAAGTGTCGGCTGATGGAGGAGGACTATCAGAGTGTGGAACCAAAAATGGAGGAGGATAAAATTCGTTCCTTCCTTCGCCTTGACGTACGCTTGGAAATTAGCCGCATTAAAGTGAAGCCTAGGCGACAACCGTTGATATATGCCCGTAAGATCACTTTCCATCCCAGCCAATCTTTTCAAGGTGTCTGTGGTGACATGATTCACATCCTGAATTCCATTGATAAGATCTGTGACTCGTCCGTAGAGATGTATTATCCGAATGAGTGGCGGGAAAGGCGCCGGCCAACCGTTAGGAAGCAAGGACTCCGATTGCAGGGGAAAGCACAATTCGATGTCCTCGTCACGTAGAGTGACCGGCCGCCCTGTCCCGGATGAGATCACTCGGTCGAGAAAGAATATACTCCAGAATGTATCAACCCTCTCCCGTTCCCAAGCACGTTGATTTTCGCTATCTTGTGCTCCATTCACCGAGCTTTGAGAATTCTGGAGATCGTCATATTGCTCCTCTCTCAGCTTCCCGGCCTGCCCCGTCACAACTGCATTCGGTGTCACACCACTCTGACCATAGTTATATTTTAGCCCCTGCAGTTTCTGCATCCCCAGGTCCTGAGCCATGCGAATGGATATGCCTAGATACATCCACAGGCCGCTATCATGGTTTGAGCCAAATTCTTCGTAGGCCAGCAATAGACATGCTTGAACAACAGACAGTGTAGGGCATGATAAAGAATCAATGAGCGCACTCATTGCCCTATGTGCGAATGGTTGACCGCGGTCGGACTTCTGTACATCCACTTTCGGCTCCGAATCATCAATAGGCGGAGCTTGAGCAGGGCTCAATAGAGGGTGGGGAGAGAATCGAGCTGATAAAGCACAGACAGCATCCACAAGCATAGTGTCGATTTTCTTGTCCTTTAAATCACGGAGGAACCGTTCACGCTGAAGAAACGGGAAATTGCATCCTAAATGGACGAAAAAGAGGTCACAAAGGTGTGTCACCAAGTTGCTAACAGCCAGGGTATCGTCTCGGTAATAAAAAGGGATAGTATTGGCATCACGATTGTCGCGGCTATCGGTGACTGAATTTAGATGACCGACCCCGAGACATGTGAATTTTGGGCTTCGCAAAGGAGACAGTGACTCTATATCATCGCAAGACATCAGCCAATGTGCACTAGAATAGGAATAGAGTAGCGAGAGAACAGATAATTCAAGCCGGTCGCAGAAATAAAGTAGAGGGCAAAAAAGCTACTGACCTGATGATAGCGATGGGTTACTCTTGCGCGAACCTCTGACCTGGACAACCTAAGCGGAGGTTAGCACATGCGCCTTTACCTCGATAGAGTCGTAAGGGTACTCGAACCATTTGTTTAAAACCAGGAACAATAGCTGTCGGGCCGAAGTACCTAAAGTAGGGAACATGAGTGCGAGCGGTGGAGCTTAACGAGGTGCGGTCTATCGAGGAAGGCGAGGGTAAGTACTCATAGCTCGTGCCGAGGTTGATGCGCAACAACATACTACTTTCTGGACTCTCCCCTACATTGTGTTGCTCGGAATCCTTCGTTGTTCTGAAAGATGTGTCCCTCATTAGGGAAACGTCTTTCGATTCCCACGGCTTAGGTGCCGCGGACGACTTGTTTAAAGGATCGTCACTGGGTGGTATTGCTGCCCGTCGGGGAGAATCCGGGGAACGACTCTCGACTTTTACCACTGTACTAGAGCTTTCACTAGGCCCCGGTAGGGAATGGATGGTAGGGGTACGTAATGCGACATCAGATTGCGATCGAGTATGAGTGGGAGGATCGTTGTACCCTAAGCAGATGTGATTGTAGTCGGAACATGTTTTGCACACTGATCAATAGCCCAGTTAGTACAATAAAAGGTAACATGCAGCAACAATAAGCCACCTACCTGGCTGTTCGCCTGAGCATCGTATTTTGCGCTTGCGACAGGTCCGACATCTGTTTGGACAAAGGAGATTTAAGTCAGCATCGCAGGGAGGCGGCATTGGACTATGCTTCCCAGGGACATGCTTACGCCGCGTTGACTCGGCGTCGTTTAGTTTGGGGTTGTCCATCGGTTGAGACAAAGCGAATCTGTCTAGGAGGGGGAACATTGTTGCCGCCGTTCTTCTGGGGAGAAGGATGGCTCATTGCGAGCAAGTGATCATCCGTGGTCACCACACATTGGGCACCCGCTTCTTTCTCACTCTATAGCAATGGAACGTTCCTGGTAACGGTATCCGGGGGGGTTTGCAGAAGACGAAAACAACAAGCGGGAGAAAGGGCGATACGGAATATCTTTCGAATGAGGTACTAGGTAAAGAGACAAATCCATGGACCATGGACCATGGACGGAGCTCCACGTTGTGACCGGGCAGTGAGATCGCGGACTGGTGTGGAACAAAGTGGGCGGTGGTGAGGGGAGCGTATGATCGTATTGTATTACTATTAGGTTATTTTCTTTTTTGTTTTTAGGGCGTCGGCGGTGATTGGCGGTACGGGGGCAATTGGATAGCGGCAGTCGGTTTAACCAGCAGTTGCAGTAGTATGGTAGTAGATTGGTAGTAGTAATGGCTGGGGATCGCAAAAGGGACCAACTGACCACTTGGACTTTACCAAGAGTGATAGTTCAGGTTTTTGTCCGAGCAAAAAAAAAAAAAAAAAAAAAAAAAATAATAAAATCTCAGGTTCTAGCCTGACCGCCCAGAACATTATTTCCTTTTCGGTTCTTTGTTTTCGTAAAGTTAAAGGCTTCTGGAATCCCACCACATGACCCAAACATTTCATACAGTTGACTTACAAATATTACAGTGATCTTCTTTGAAAACTAGGGAGAATGAATTGTACAAAGGAAGCTTAAAAAAAATCTAACATGCACGCGACTACAAGAGTATTATCGGTATTATTCCGGGCCCAAAGGATTGGACCCAGAGGCTCTCATGTGACACCCTCTCATATACGGACTACGAAGTATGGGGTAAAGGGACTGGTAAGTATGTGCATATGTACATCTGCAACCCTCTTCGGAATGAATTGTGCTATCCTTGAATAAATACAAAGAGAGGCGAATTCTATTGGTTTGCTAAATTCCACTGTCATAGGTCGGTTCCTGCAGGTGTTCGTCGGGGAGAAGGATATTCTCAAGCCAATTTAACCGCCTCAAGAAATGGATGGAGGATCACGTATAAAACTGGAGTATGGGCTCTGGGGATTGAAAAGTGGCTCCATTTTCTTTCCGCCCGGAGTCCCCGAGACAGTGGGCTTGCTTGGGGGAAGTGGTCCACTACTCGACCATGTCCAGTAGCGATCCGCCTTGGAGTCCCACGTCTCGCGGTGTCAAACCGACCTTCGGGGTCAACTCCGATCATTGGCCAGCCTATGGTACGGAACAACCGAACTCCCCTTGGTTTCTCAATCCGAGCTACGAACAAAATTATTGCCGAGTACCGGTGATAACCCATTTGGGGTTTAATTCATACTGCATGTTTCTATCATTTCTTCTAATTGGGTTAAATATAATAACAACCTTGGGTACATGGATACACCGTGGCACTCCTGAACAAACTGAACAAACAGAGATCCCAAACCGAAGTATGCCAGTTTGCTAACCGCTCGAGTGTCGGTGTGCATGTTTCTATCATAGCCCACAATTCTACTGGTAGCCGGGAACAATTCCTATCGGGGCGTTTCCTATCATGTCTAAAACTGTGGTCTCGGTATCTCGATTGCATCGGTGGTTCGCCCATATTGAATACCTCCCAGCCGGCTGATAGGCTTCAAGACTTTCAGGTCGATCACGCTCTTCTCTTCATTGATAGCATCCTCCCTTGCCCAAAACCGGACACCCTCGATGATCGCGAGAACCCCAGTCTTCTTTCCAGGAGTCGTCCTGCTCTCAAATTCCTTGGTTTCAACGAGTTTACCTTCGATGGAAAGGATTGATTCCTGCACACGGGCCGGTTGGACAATCGCACTGGGCGCTTGGTGTAAACCGGATATTTCCCATTCAGAAACTCCATACGGGGCGTTAATCGCAGTCGCATTAGCTGCCTCCACAAAATGTTCGGAGATGATATTGATCACGCACTCTTCCGTCTCGGCGAGGTTCCTCAGTGTATCTTTGGCTTTTTCCAGCGATCCAACAAACCCGACGACGAAAAGAGGGGGATCATGGTTGATGACTTGTGAATAGCTGAAAGGCGCCAAGTTCACAGCCTTTCCATCCTTAGACTTCGTACTGATGAGTGCGATTGGTCTAGGGACCATTCCGGAGATCAAAAGCTTGTAGTTGGATGCGACCGGCCTCCCTTCCTCGTGAGGGTCGATTTCGACATGGTTCTTCTTCAAGCTCTCACCATCATCGTTTGCTCCCTCGCCCTGCTTCCAGTCTGGCTTAGGAGGCTTGGTATAAGTGACATCTGTATCACGCTTAAAACTCGGTCGACCAGCTTGAATCTTGTCGAAATCGTCCCTGACTTTAAAGAACGCTGATGTCATACTGAACGAACGAGAACACTGAGGTGCAGGGGCAATTTTGAACTTGTGCAGGCGATTTACACTTCTGCAGTGTTTTTTACCATTAGTGTCAATGTGTAACATGGACTCTGACCTTTGCGTCCATCATAGGCGATACGCTACCCACTTTCAGGTGCCTGGCCTTGTCGAGTCACAGTACTTTGTTCAGAAGCCAAAGTGCAGGAAACTTACAGTGGTTTATGTAAAGGTCGATTGGAAATGCGCAAGAGACTTTTCGAGAGGTTGCGACACATCAAGAATGTTGAAAGCGATGAATTGGCCTTGTTCAGCTGTTCTCGCATCATTATATTGGTTGACCCGATTGCGGGTCTCCGAATGAACATTGACCGTGCGAGTAATTCCACGGCCCGTAGTGCAGTAGTATTGTCCAATTTCCACCATCTGTATCATATAATCTGCTCAATGAGGTGCGTGGAAATTAGACCTCACTACCGATTCCCCGGGCCGATAAGCGTCTCAGACGGCTTTGTCATCGCCCGAGAATCAACCCCGCACTCGCTCTGGGTAAAAGAAGATGAAAAAGAGGCAAGTGAAAGATCGGCCTAACTTGCTTTTAGAGAATGAATTAATTAACGGATTTGAGGCATGTATGAATGCGTAGAGATTGGTTAAAGAAATAGAACCAGCTCTCCACCTGTCATCATCCCATCGGGATCCCATCTTTCATCCCATCCAATCTGCTTATCAAAGGTCATCTAGTTACACGAGGGAAAAGAGAGAGAGATCTCTAGTGTTCACCATTTCGATTTGTCAAGGTTCGGAGTCCCCTCCAATTACTGACAAGATGAACGGGGGATTTTGGCCAACAGCGATAGTATAAATACCATGTGAGGAAAGCAATCAATTAGAGTAAATTGGCTTTCCTCATACACTTTACTACTGTTGCTTACCCCTCACTTTATCGTACACGGTATATTTCTCTTGACCAGAACATTAGGGATGGCCCAACAAGACTATGAGATCTTCAAGCTTGGGGACTGGGAGCTTAAAAGTGGAGAAGTGCTTGTTGATGCGCATCTTGCGTACAAAACATTTGGAGATCCAAAGTCGCCAGCCATCGTGTACCCTACGTGGTTTTCTGGATGTACGTATCAAAAGTAGACAGTCGGCGAAGGTCAGCAGCAGTAAAACTAACCGCAGAACAACGTTCATTGTCCAGTGATCTCCGATAACTTCTGGTTGGTCGGAGAAGATAAAACACTCAATCCCAAGAAGTACTTCATCATCATCCCAGCGCTCTTTGGAAACGGCCAGTCAACCTCCCCGTCCACCTATTCTTCGGCTTCCGATCTCTATCCGAAATGTTGCTTCTACGACAACGTGCGCGCTCAACATGAGTTGGTCACAAAGCATCTGGGCATAACGCATCTGCGTGCGGTGGTCGGGTGGTCGATGGGCGCAGCTCAAACCTATCAGTGGGCGACACAGTATCCCGACATCATGGATTTGGCGGTGCCATTCTGCGGATCAGCAAAGACTTCCCTGCATAACCAAGTGTTTCTAGAGGGGGTGAAGGCTGCGCTGTTAGCAGCAAAGCAGATTCCTTCTGCAATTTTGCGAGAAACCCGCTCCCCCGAGGCTGGACAGGTCTTGAGAACATGGGATGCCAAGGAAAAGGAAATCGGGTTGAAAGCCTTGGGTAGGGTCTATGCTGGCTGGTGAGCATGGAATAGGCCATCTACGATGGTACTAGTTTGCTAACATTTCCTTCTCGCATAGGGGCTTTAGCCAAGCTTTCTACCGCGCCAAGCTGTATGAGAGTGCGCTTGGCTTCAAAAGTCTGGAGGAGTTCATGACAGATTTCTGGGAGGCATGGGCTCTCTCCAAAGGTGAATCTTCCGAAAGCAATTTCCAACCTTGGCGCATACCCACTAACTAGTATTGCTGTTTCAGATCCTGAAAACATGCTGGCCATGCTGCATACATGGCAGCAAGGGGATGTGAGCAACCAAGAGCCATACAATGACGATTTCGAAAAGGCCATGGCCTCGATCAAAGCGAAGACTTTGGTGCTACCGGCAAAGACCGATCTTTATTTCCCGTGAGTGAGGCCTCTCGTATTGCGGACTAAGCTGACAGTTAATGTTCACAGTCCGGAAGACTCAGAGTATGAGGTCGCATGCATGAAGCCGGGAGTCGGTACCCTTCGGGTGTTTCCTTCCATATGGGGTCGTAAGTACAGACTTATCATGCGGTATTCGGACTGTTGCTGACTGTTATATCGAATAGACTGGGCCGGGGGCCCGGGCGATAGTAAGGATGATGTTGAGTGGCTTGACAAACAACTATCTGAATTCTTTGGGGAGAATCGGAAAGAGCTATTGTTGCCGATCAAGGAACCAGCCAAGGAGTAATCATTGATTGTGGCTTGTATTTAAGTGTTGGGCCAGAACATTTTGCAAACAGATTGTAAAAAGCCAGAGATCCACTTCTAGTGGATGAGGGGCACGTGATATTAATTCAATGTAATCGGAATGCTGAGTCAGTTGTGGCACGGCCATGAGCCTTTTGGTTCATTTCTCTTGCAACTCCGATCGATGCTGACGAACTTGATCAGCCTCTCCTAAAAAGCTATCTAACTGGGCTTTTTCATCCTTTCACCCTTGCCCATTTCGTTCCTTGTATTTTTCTAATCACTGCCCCTTCCCCCTTTATTCACGCGTTTTCTTCGTTCTTCCGGTTCCGACAGACCTTCCCTCGTTCATAGCTTTCCTGTGTTTAATCTCTCCGCTTCCCGAGACTTAACCGCCGCATGAACCTGTAATTCTAGTTCAACAGTTATTATGGCCACACCACCAGTTCGACAGTGGGGAGTCACACCTCCAATTTCTACTGTTCTACCTACGTCAGATGAGCTTTCTGCAAATGACGATTTGATCTCTGAACTAAAGATACAAAACAACTTTGAAAGCCCGGCAGAGACTGAGCAGAGGTAGGGTGATCATGAAGTTTGTCACGGTGTTCGACATGAGCGCTCATTGCTTCCGTCCCACAGAAAAACAGCGCTTCAACTCATACAACGCGTCACCATCGAATTCGTCAAAGTCGTCAGTCGAAAGAAGGGGCTATCCCCTGCTGCAGTGGAGGAAGCAGGAGGAAAGATATTTACATACGGCAGTTATCGACTCGGCGTTTACGGACCTGGTGAGTTATCGGAGGCTCCGTATTGTAAGACTGGGCTTTGGTATTGATTGCGCTACGTGACAGGGTCGGATATTGATACCTTAATTGTTGGGCCGAAGCATGTTGTCATCGATGATTTCTTTTCAGATTTTCCCCCGGTGCTTGAAAGGCTAGCTCCACAAGGGGCTATTGAAAAGATGACTCCTGTTCCAGATGCCTACGTACCAATCATCAAACTTGAATTGTCCGGCATCAGTATCGATCTGATTTTTGCGCGCCTGATCGTCCCTAAGGTTCCGCTCAACCTCGATTTGAAGAACAATGAGTACCTCAGAGGCTTGGATGAGAGGGAGGTTCGATCTCTCAATGGAACTCGTGTGACCGACGAGATTTTGGAGCTCGTGCCTCAACAGAAGACTTTTCGTCTTGCTTTACGCGCAATCAAGCTTTGGGCGCAACGTAAGAAGCTTCGTTTATGACTACTTCCGTGATCACCAGCTAACATCTCCGCGCTTGTATAGGCCGGGCTATCTACTCGAATATCGTAGGTTTCCCAGGAGGCGTTGCCTGGGCTATGTTGGTGGCCAGAGTGTGTCAATTATACCCTCAGGCGACCGGATCGGTAATTGTTGGTAAATTCTTTCGGATAATGAACAAGTGGGCTTGGCCTCAGCCTGTCTTATTGAAGCCAATCGAGGATGGTCCTCTCCAGATTAAAGTCTGGAACCCGAAGGTAGGTTTCTGGGCTGGTTACATTATGTTTTCGATGAGTTGCTGATTTGGTCATAGATTTACCATGGCGACCGGTTTCACCTAATGCCCATCATCACCCCTGCTTATCCTTCAATGTGCGCTACTCACAACGTTTCCGTGTCAACCAAGACCGTCATCCTTCGTGAACTTCAACGAGGCGGTGATATTGTAGACAAAATCTTCTTGAAGCAGAGCACTTGGAATGATCTCTTTAAACGACACTCATTCTTCACAGGCGACTATAAATACTACCTCAGCATCACTGCATCGAGTCAAACCAAGGAAGCAGAATCGGTCTGGTCTGGTCTTGTTGAATCGAAGGTCAGACATCTTGTTGGAGCTTTGGATAGAAAACCAACCATTGCGGTGGCCCATCCTTTCCCCAATGGGTTTGAAAGAGTTCACATCGTAAGCAGCGAGGAAGAATTAGAGGCTGTAAAGAACGGTTCTACCAAGTATCAAGATAAGGGAAAGAAGACAGAGACAACTGATGAGATCAAAGATGCTGCCCATCAAGCCGCAGCTGACAGCCAGATTGAAAAACGAGATGTTGCAGAGACTGTGGAGAACAAGGCCAATGGCGAGAGTCGAACCATCTACACTACAACGTATTATATCGGGCTGGAATTGAAACCATTAGAGCCAGGTACGTTGGTCGATACACATGTGTGATCCCACTAACTTGAGAAGGTCAATCTCGGTCGTTGGATATCTCGACCGATGCTCAGATATTTAAGTCGACATGTACCTCTTGGGCTGGTTATCAACCCGGTATTAACGACCTGGCAATCACCCATGTGCGCAAGTAAGTCTTCCAGCTGGCTTAGAAGGGTTCATACTTTAACTCTCGGACCAGCTTCGACCTGCCGGATGATGTCTTCCAGCCAGGAGAGACTCGACCTCAGCGACCCAAAAAGAAGATAGTCAAGAAATCCGAAGCGGGCGGCCAAAAACGAGGCATCGAATCATTGGACGTAAGTGCATGCAAGAAAGCCAGAGTGGACCATGGATCGCGAACCACATCTACGGAATTCGACTCCTCGCATCTAGCAATGCTCTAGAGTTCTAGCATCTAGGTATGACTGATATCAATCGTTTATTTTCTTTGCAGGATTCGTCGCTTCCGGCTGCGAAACGCCAGATCCCAATGAACGGAGTCCCAAATACAGCAACACCTGCGTGAGTGCCAGTCAACTGAAGCCACACCCAAACCACGATGGGGCAGGTACCCCAAACTAGTCGCGAGCGAGAGACGTCCGACAACAACAGCCACCAGAGCCACAGCCATACGAGGAAATTGCATCCTGATTGGATATGTAGTAAATGGGCAATTGGGCATCAGGCCTATAATACAGCTGATTCGGACCAAAAGCGCAGCTGGTCTAGTTATTCGGCGCTTGCGGCGCATTTTGCAACTGACGTTAGGAGTTCAAGGTTGGTTTTTTTCTCTTTCTACTACTCTTCTTTGTCCCTTCTTGATCACACAGATGCCATATTTGTCTTATCTTACTCGGCGAAACAACTACCTCATTGCAGGCGTTCGTGACAGTCGAGGCGGTTGATCATATTTACATTATCCGGATGGATCCTTTTTTCTGGGATCCCTTCTTTTACTGTTACTGCATATTGCACGGAGATAGTAGGTCTATACTACGGGTGGTTCAGACTGTACATATCACTTTGCTGTTCAGTTAGGACCTGGTGTAAGTGCCAGCTAGGCTTAGTCGAAAATAAAGGTTCAACTTTTTGTGGCCCACGGGCCGCCAATAAATACCTTATTGGTTTTCTTTTTATATGTAGATTTCTGTTTTGGTCAAGAAATGGTATGATAATCTCTATTCGGCATCCGATAAACAAATCTAGTGAATAGACTAGCCATCCAACAAAGTAGGCTTTTTGATATTTTATAGATGGTTTGCTAGGTACTAGCCGACAATCGAAAGGCGAAATGATATACGTCTAACATTCACGTTTATATGTACATCCACCGACAGCAACATCAACTCCACGCCTCTACCAATTCACACAGCGTCGATTCGCCCCCAACATTCCCAGGAAACACAACAAAAGGAACCTCCCGATGTCTCGAGGTAGGCTCATCACATCGCCACAGAGGTACCCCAGGCGCCGCCTGACCAACAATCAAGGCCCGTTTCATGTTGAGGCCTTTGGTAGCAGCGTCGGAAGAGGTGATCCCACCCTGCGATCATTATCATCAGCATCGGACATAGATAGATCTCGACCTTGGGGGGAAATATTGGACAGAGTTACCTTAGCAATGATATACCTCGGTCGCACCTGTACCTTCCGAAGCACAGTGACAAGTGCTTCCGCGATGTTCGTTCCGATGGCTAAAGATGATAGCTCATCGCTCCCCGTGATTAATTTGCGGCTCGTCATGATCAACGTATCCTTGCCGGATTGTATGTGGGACTCTGCTTCCTGGACTGTTTGCTGAATTGTCTGGGAGGCGCTCTCGACTGACGCGATTAGCCCTTCGACGTTCATTTCTATGATGGCTAGTTGGCCTGTTCCTCCGCGTTGATCGGTTAGCACTTTCAGCTGTGCTGTTGTCTTGGGCACGTAGGATCCGGCGATGATCAAGCCACCTGTTGTTCTGGGGAAGGGGAGCTGGAGTTCTCTTGCTGTTATTGGGGGTTTGGAGCGGATTCCTAGGCGGGTGGATACGAAGGCTGCTCCAGTGCGGTAGAGGAAGTGTTTGCCTTTGGCTTCGGCTGTTTGTGGGTTAGACTTTTGGGTCGTTGGGTATGAGTATAGGGGATGTAGGGGTTAAAGAGAGGGATTTCATACCCAATAGTAGACCCGCGACAAAGACGTGCATGTCGGATTCTGCGGCGGCATTGACGATGATAACACCGCCTTTAGGGAAGCTTACGAGCAACTCATAAATGGCCTGGGGTCCTCCTTTTCGGATATCATCTATCGACACTGAATGCAGTTGCTCTGGTTGAAATCTGCCAGGGGCTTTCTCCATGACATAGTCTTTGAGGTTTGAACTCTTATATCCAAAGGTAGCATCCTTAGCGAATTGCGTTGCCCCCGCAGGTACTAGGTCCTCTCCTTCAGCCACATAATGCACGTCGTCGATGGTGAAGCGTCCACCCTGAAAGAAGAAAGGCGCCAGCACCAAGCCATCCGTATCCCTGAATACCGACTGCGCAACATCCACTTCGAGCGGGAAATGTCCTCTTAATGTACTATCGCCTCGCAGGACGATGTCCACTGTTTGCCCTGCAGCTTTGGCAACTTGCGCGACGTTGTCGCAGATATTGCGTATCAGTTTCTCCGCTTCTAGTGGGGGTAGGGCGCGAGAGTTGGTAAGGATGAAGAACCCTGGCGAGTCCTGTTTGAACTCCTCAGTCAACGTTGGGATATCCCAGACGGTGAGCACGGAGATGTCATGGCAAGTCTGGGTTCCAGTGGGATCGTCATCGAGCACAACGAGTCGACTGATGGATGCGGAGGTGAGCAGTTGTGAGATCTGGTCCTGGGCTTCTGTGGGATAGAGGGAAGGCAACTGTGCCAGCGTGCTTTCGCGTGGTAGAACCAGATAGTCTCGTGGGGATGCCATGATCAGTTTTCCCTGGAATTGACTTATTAATTGAATGAATGATTGTGATTGATAGGAAAAGAAAATGGGGAGAAGACGGTGGTTATAGATTTCAACCCCACACAGAAGCAATAAATGCGGGGGGCATCGGAGACAAGTCCGAGGTTCTTATCCAGGACATTATCAATACAAAAAAAAAGTTAGAAGAAAAGGCTGTCTCAATTATAGAAACAGTGCTCATACGGCACATGGCTATCCACAAAAGATCACAATTGGGCATCGATTGCGATAAGTCAATCAGTCTAACATGAAAACAATGCAAGAAGAAGTAGAAGAGAGAGAAAAAGCGTGTCTCTCAAAAAAGGAAAAAAAAAAAAAAAACACCGCAAGCGCCGTGACATGTGCAGAGAATATGCAAAATAATCATCCATGACTATGACAATAACGCAGATGCTGTTAATCCAAAGAAAGAAAGTAAAAGGAAAGGAATGGTTGTAGTATAAGTAGATCCCAACCTGTCGTAACGCATATCCTCCCTCCCTTTTATTGTAATAAAAAAAGAAAAAAAAAAAAAAAAAAAAAAAAAAAAAAAAAAAAAAAAGAAACCGTTTCCGTTGCACTCCTAAGTCTCATCGTACGCAATGCTCAACAAGAGATCTCATGATATAAAGTAGAACGAAAAGAAAACCCACTGGTCATTAAGGCAACTCGAAGAAGAGAGTATTAGTGAAGCGAGGTCTAACCGACAACACTGCGGAAGCTCAAGGCTTCGAGGAATCCGCCGAGGTCTTCCTTTTTTACTTCCACCACGCAGTGATCAAAACTATCAATGCGAACGCGAGTGTTGGTCTCTTGTACAACTTCCTGGAAGGCGATACCGAATCGATTCCGCAGAAGTTGCTTATCGGTAGGTGTGTCGTCTTCATCCTCCGACTCGGACTCGGATTCAGACGATGATCCGTCCTCTTCACTTTCTTCCAAGTCTTCCTCACCGTCTGCTTCTCGCTGAGCACGCTCCGCCGCGCGCTTCGCTCGCCGTTCGTCCTTCTCCTTGCGCTTTTTCTCTTTCGCTTCTTTCTTCTTTCGACGCTCTTCCCGTCGTTTGTTCAAGGCCGCAAAATCCACCACGCCTCCGCCGCCACCGGTACCGACTACTACATAAAGACCCCTATCTTCATCAAGCCCAGCCAGTACTAAAGGCGTTCCCGCGGCGCGTTTTCGTCCCATTTTTACTGAATCGCCGCGCTCCCGTTCTTGTACCCTGATTGCCTCGGCAATCCACAGGGCCAACTTCGTCAATGCTCCAGGGTTAGTGAATAACTTGACGTCCGGTCCATCTTTGACCACAGCGATGCGGAACGCACGCAAGTGCCGAATCTGATGTTTCGAGAGTAAAGACGTGCCGGTGCGCAAGATCGACCGGTGAAGATGTTGGGCAAGGGGAAGCGCCTCTTGGAGAAGCGTGGGCGACTCTGACGTTAGGGATAGCGCATCATATGCACTCCAAAAGCGGGGCAGAAGACTAGCTAAGTCCGACTCGGTAGACTCTGAATCATCATTAGATTCGGCTGCACTCTTTGGTCGTGACAAGGGCTTTGCATCCCACGACCCAGGCGCCTCCTCCGGTCCGACCTCGAGCATAGCACCGATGATAACACCGACATCTGTAGCAGACAGGCAAGCCTTCCAGCCCCAGCAGCGCACGAAACCCCATCCCTCACGAGAAGCGGCATGTCCGGATGCCTCCGCCGGTACCAACCCTTCTAAGCCATACATCGGTGCATACTTTAGCAGGCGTTGTCGCAGTACTCGTTTTAACTCCATGTCCATATGAGTGTAACTCTGGTGTGACTGGCTCAAACTGATTCCCATCTTAGCTAGGAGTTTGTTTAGTCGTTTCCTACCATTTTCAGTCCACACATGCAATCTCGATGCCAAATATGGGCTATGAAGCATGCTGTCGTATAGCGACCAGTGCCTTATAAGGATAAACCGAGGTTCAGGAGACAAGCGAATGGATTTATCGGTGGGTGACCTCGCCGTTGTCGGGATAACACCATTTACCTCTCCTCTTATATCCCGATCACGTTCGTAAGGGTCCGGGGGATTCAGTCGATGGACTTCGTCTCTTAATATCTGCCGTATACGCTCACCTCGTTCCCCACCCCAACCAGCCGAGCCCCCGGATTCTGACGAGCTGGAGATACCAACACCAGACATCGTACGACCGCTTAGCTCCAAACTAGACACGCCGACAATAGCAAGCCAGAGTAGGTCGTTATCTTCACGACCAAGTTCAGACGCTAAGGAATACACAATAGAGGATATAGGCTCTGAGTATGATGTTCCCGAGGAATAGTAGCTATGTAGCACACTCTCATGCTTCCGTTTGAGTCGAAGGAGTCGCTTTCTCAACGTACGTGCGGATGGCTGCTTGGGTTGTGTAAGCAGTATCGATTCCGAGACTGGAGTAACAGAGCGTGAAGAATGAAAGGGATCATGCACCCTTGGCCGGCGACGAGTTGGAGAGGAAGTGATCGAGGACCCCTGCGGGCAATATTTAGTAACACATTGTGGAAACAACACAGACGCCACAAATCACATACCGAATTACTTCTTCTTCGTTGACGAGGCGGTCCATCTTCCTCATCGGACTCGTCCCCGTCACCTATCCGCGACCATGACTTGCGTTTCCTAGAATCCGAACTCGAGGGATGGTCGTCTTCACCCTCACTGGCCGAATCATCGCCGTTCAGGTCCTCGTCGTCCTCGTCGTCATCCACCTCCGGCATTTCTAGCAATGCGCAATACGCTTCGCGCTCTTTATTCATATCCTCCTCAATATCTCCATCATCATAGACAACAATGCCTCCGTTACTCGATTTGTAGGAGGGAGTAATGCATCCCTTGTTCACACCGCGCGTTTTCCGTCGCGCATTGGCATCAATCTCGCCCAGAGCTTGCTCCGTCACAGGCTCACCACCGAAGACATTGGCCAAATTCCACGGTCGTCTCGCGTCAAACACCCAGACCTCAATCCCGCCCAGGTTCTCGACTTCGTCCTCGGGGTTGCTCAGACAGAGTATCTCGCTCAGATCCACCAGCCCACCAACCCCTAGGCAGACTACCACGCCTCCACTACCGCCATTGGTAGTCTGCATGGGCTTGACCAATTCCTCCCCCGCACGCGAAAGGTCGCCATATCCCGCAACCGGTTGGATCTTGTGGGGAATATAGTCGCGTTTTAGCAAGGCAGTGAGAATTCGACAGGCGCAGAGAGCATCGGGTTCCAGAGCCACAAGAATTAAGACGGGCGGAGACAACGGATGGTGTGATCGGAGGAGTTGTAGGTAGAGATGCGATATAAGCTGGCGAGGTAGATACATGGCAACCAAGGGAGTCGAGGAACAATACGCGAACAAACCGGTAGAGGAGCCAACAAATAAAAGAAGTAGGCCCCCAAGAGGCCCTGGCCCTAAGCTGAGAGACAATCAAACCACAAACTACTCAGATAATCAAAGCTAGTGATGTTTGGGTGGCTCCATTCCGGGTGCAGGTGAGATTCTCTTGGGGTACCAAAGCAATTTGTCGCGAATGTCCAGACGCGTCCCGATGTGCCACACGTGCGGAGACTGCCGCCAAGACCTCTCTATCGATTGGTTCATTTACTTAGGAGTTAATGTACATAAATGCATCACTAGCCCGCATTGCTAGAAAGATAAAGAAAAAATAAATAATTAATAGAGAAAAAAGTACTGGTCCACATATCCCAATATTGTTGTTTTGCCATTTGCAAGTTGCCTTTGGCCATGGCACATTTTTCCTGCTGATAGACGATAGACCCCAGGTTCCCAAAATAGGTAGTATAGGACTCCTTGTGACTCGATGAAAGATCTCATGTATTGCGGCTCGATCCAAAAGGTAAGATGTGTAGAATAAAAAGATAAAGAATAAAGAAATAAGGGAGAACATGCAATCCAACAACGCCTATCTATACTCCTGGAACTAGGTATCAAATCATGCAAAACCCCAGGCTACACGCTCATAGCATAAAAAACGCACGGCCAAGTGCCATAGAGGATCAAAAGGACAAAATTGTAGGAATATACCATAAGATAGTCAAGATGAGTTGACCCTTTGATCAGACTGAGGACCCGCCTAAGATTGATCCAGTCAACCAAACAGCAGCGCACACCCCCAAGACAGAAACGCCAATAAGTCGCTTCTCCCAGGGAGCTTCTGAGGCCATTTTGGCAGGCTCAACGTTTTTCTTCAATGAGTTGCGAGGCAAATTAATCTGCGACTCAGGGCTGGGTGCAGAGATATAGTCGTTTTCCCCGCTAATAGATGACTCGTTGAGATTTGCAAAGTATTTCCGGTCTCGTGTACGCCACTTTTCAACTAGTCGTGCAATCTCAATGAGGTCCTCCTGCAAAGATCCTGGGTCACTCGAAGTAGTGTTTTCAATTTCAATGTTCTGAACGTTTCCGAAGAAGTCCACCACAGTTCGGAGGCGCCCCTCATGCTCAGCGCCCGGGAACAGGTCCCACCGCACGCCTGGTTGTGACTGGATCTTACTTTCATCGTACGAGTCAAACAAGTCGCCGAGTGTCAGTTTTGAGTTCGCACTCGTCACCTGAGTTTCGAGAAACTCGAGCACATAGTACGTCCAACGATCAATCACCGCAACTCCTACATCATTGTCTGCGTGGTGGGAGTATGAAGACTGGTCAAGCTCGCTGGACCCAGTGGCAATGATGTTGGGCGAATAAAAGTGGGTATACATAGTGTTGGCCTGGCAAGTATCGATCATGAACAGTAGTTCATGATAACGCTTCTTCTCCCACATCTGACCGAAGGCATCCGCCAAATCCCATGCTCCAATCTCTTCGGAATCCTGAAACTTGAGGAATTGATCTCCTCCATGTCCAGTCATATACACAAGTACATTACTCCCCGCATCAGACCCAAGGCGTTTGCTCCGCGGGACGTCTTCGTCCAGCCGATCGGTCAAAAGACGAATGAAATTCTCCACAGTCACCTCGTAGCCCCGGTAATCCACCTCGATGTTATCTCCATAGAGATCGACTGCGCGATCCGCATTACTGTAGACTGTTCCCGGGAACACGTTGCGGGGGTTGCAGGCCATATCGTCGGGGAGCATCAAGATAATCTGCGAATCAGGGATCCCCAGGCGCTTGACGGTACGATACAGGGAGAGGACATTTGCGAGATGACGGTAGTTGAACCAGAAGCGTGAGGTGGAAACGAGGACGACCCAGTTCGATGTATGTTCAGACGAAGCTAGAGTTGTAAAGAAGGTGAGGAGGAAGGGAAGGGCCAGGAGTCCAAAGAGCCAAGACATAGTGAGCGCTCGAATGTCAGATCATAGTAGGGTCAAAGAATGGCTGCGTAACGAAAAACCAAGCAAGACAAAAGTAGTCGACACAAAGAGTGATGAAGACCAGGAGGCGGTTATCAATCGGAGTGGAAAAGGACAGGCAAAGCGATGGACAGATCGGGAAGCTTCCGAATGTGGATGTAATGCCTGAGGCATTCAGGATCAAGGAACGGCCTTATGGCGGCCAATTAGATGACCTTGGGTCAAGTGCTCTCCTTTCTACCAATCAGATCATCTAAATTGTCTAGTAGCAATTCCATCCTTGGTACCCTACCTTCCATAGTCCCAATTGAAGGGCCACACTCTGTACTACATTTCTAGGTAAGATTCTCCAAGCATCACAAGCAGTGAATGTCTTATAAGGGAAGACATGTCACTTCCCGCATTCTTTCCCGAGAAACTCATGGAAGGGTCGAAACTGCACCAATCTTGGTTCTTTTGACTACATCACCATCACCATGTCGGCAGCATTATCTGTTTTGTGCTAATCCGTCACACTCTATATCTCACTCTCTGCTGGCTTCGGCGCAGAAATCTTGCCCGAAAGACTAGAACTACCATTTATCTTCTCCCCATTCTCAGACTACAAAGTATTTCTTCTGGCTCTATTCGAGACTCGATTCGCTCCATATGTGGTAAACACATGGCTATCAACCAACTTAGCCGATTATGTCAATACCTGCGTCTTCAAAAATCGCTGGATAGTAAAGGGCTATGGTGGAGTATACATGCTTGTTAGCCAACTACATCACATTGTATTGTGGCCGATGCCTCGGTGGCCTCTCAGATCTGCAAGGCTTTGCAAAGTTTCCCAATGCCAATTCAACAATATGTTAAGCCATGGTGACCTAGCTTTCCCATCGAATGCTAACAAGGAAAAGAGATTCTTGATTTGTATGGTCCCAACCTTGTCTCGGTAAGGTGTCCGAAGCCGCGTATGCATTATTATTGGGCGCTAGAGACCTTTGGTAACAAGTAACAGACCGAGGGCTCTCAGTGGATCCATCATCGCCGTTATGCCGCGCAACATTTGATTGAAAGGAGCAATGCTCTGGTCTGGGAGGAGACTATCCGCAGGCCAATGAAATGGTGCAATATCGGGAAGACGAGCACTCGCGAAACTCTTCATCGCCAGAATTTGTTCTAACAGTCGTTCGAGAGGACTGTTTGAAATTCATCACCCTTAACATTATCTGCAGCGTTGGATTTGGAGTGAAACTGCCTTTTAGACCCGTTCTAGAAAGCTCCACTGAAAGTGCTGAAGGCTTGTTCAAGGATGCCATTACACCCCCACCGGGTCACCACTTCACATTCCGCTCTGTTTTGGAGTACTTGAACAAGCACATTACCACAGTCTTCATAGCCAAGACTCTCCTACCTAAAAGCATCTCACGGTGTACAGTGCCATTTTTCAAAAAAGACTTTGATGCGATCGATGGCATTGGCAACTATCTCCAGGCTCTGGTCTCGGCAGCTGGGGCTAAAGAAACTCAGACCGACAACTTGCTCGATGGGCTAATGAGCTCCAGACAGAATGGATATGAAGAAGGTGGGCTTGGCCCTGGACTTAGTGACACCGAAATACTCGGGAACCTCTTTGTATTTACAATTGCCGGACATGAAGCCACGGCCGTCACCCTTCGATATGCTCTAGTGCTCCTCGCTCTCCATCAGGATGCACAGGAATATATGTTCGAAGGTATTCAACAAGCAACATGTGATGAACCTGATGAACCTGATGAACCTGATGAACCTACCATATGGGACTATAGCAAGGTCTTCCCAAAATTGGTAAGTCCGCTGTGGGTGATGGTAAGTGATAGAATCATTCTTTATCATTATAATTGGCATAGGCATCTATTGAGCCCTTCTTTAGCTCGAAATACTTCGGATTTATTCACTAGTAGTATCCATTCCCAAGTGGACAGGCAACTCGCCCGTCAACATTGCTTATAACAACCAATCCTACCTCCTCCAGCCGAATGTTTACATCAGTCTTAACCCTGGGGCGCTACACTATTTAGAGTATTGGGGTCCTGATGCAGCTGTGTTTGACCCCAAGAGATGGGATAAGCGGAACACGGAGAGCTACCTCGCGAAAGAAGTTTGCTCAGGTTGAGTTTGTGGTTGCGGTAGCTGTCATATTCCATGAGTATCGTGTCACATTGAAAGGGACCAGCGAGCATGAAACCGAGGAGGCTATGCGTCAGAGGGTAGACAAAACTTTGCAGCAAAGCACTTCATTCATCACATTATCGATGTGGGATGAAGTACCTCTGTTGTTCCAAAAACGGTGTCCCAGCCACGCGTCATAATATAACAATTCAGAGAAAGCTGATTCGGCTTATGGGAGTGTCATGCGAGCTTTTGGTCTAAGTCTCTGGTGGTCTCTACAAATTGACAATCATCAGATACCATCGACGTCTGCCGTGCACAGATCTGGTAATGGTTTTCACTTCTATTAGGATTCCCATGCCTTTCTCAATATAGATCGACTAAAGTAGACATCAAAGTTAGTAATGAGCTTCTTGAAGCAATTTCTGTAATCGATGTCAATATAGTTCGACGTTAACAAGAGAGAGAGGAAGATACCGGTATGCAATGAAGATGTACGAATCGGTTCTGGATGACGATCGACAAGAGGATGGCTGGTAGGTAAGGACATTTGGAAATTTCTCGGAGTAACTAATACTTTCCTGCATAATATCCAATGAATAAATAGTGAACGATAGACCTCGACATTCCCATGGGCGGGTTTTTGGGAAATGTCCATGTGACCTGTAACCTGGTAGACTAGATATTCTCGTTCAACTTAGGAAGCTGCGTCAGCACTGCAAGATACGGTAGCTCTTGACCAATGGATGACTAAAAGCCATGCGAACGACTTCTTATAGCCCTCACAAGTCATATAGGAAGAAGAGCAGGACTATCAAACGCCCTTACACCAAAAGGGGAGGAGGGGGAATGTTAGGTGCTACTTACACAATCACCCTATACTAATAAGTTCCGTCTTGGGCATTACTGTTAAGTCCGTATGATACAAAAACTCTGCCAGAACCAACATTCTGGGAATCAGCTACTTCTTCTTGTCCATTAGGCACGCTTAGGTTAGAACAATCTATTTGTCCCATGACAGACTCAACATTTTCACCTCGCAACACCAAAACTAACCACCAACATAAGTTATTGATCTAATTTTTAGATTGTATATATTTTCCATGTCTTCGAGTGCATTATACTATATAATTTTTTAATAATTCATATAGAATTGCGAGCAATCCCAATACCTATTACTGACATTTACTTGTAGTGACCAAAGCATGCGTAAAAAACAGTAACGTAATTAACTACCGAGCGACGCAGTTTAGCCGCCATCGAAAAATATTATACTATTATTCTTCTTCAACGCGTCTTTATTCTATCTCTACAATATAAAATGCCCCTCTCTCAAGGAAATCGAATGCAAATGGCTATTTCAGCCAATAAATATAAAAGAATCAGTCAAATAGAAAAGCTGCTAGCGTATTTGGGGTCCCCGATCCAACCCTTAAAATCACGCTCAGAAACAGGTGTCAATGGCTATAGATTAATAAATATTAAAGGAGTCCTTGCTAAGCGCCGGCTAGATGCAGATAAACGAGGTTTTTCAATTCAGCCAAAGTTCCTACGTGAAATGGCGTAGATCTTGCTTCATGAGCGTACACAAGATCCTATTGCAACCATTGGTGTTAACTAGACATACAAGTTTGTTAAACGCCATCCAGCACTACGTACACGATATAATCAGAGACTTAAATACAAGCGTGCGAAGCAGGAGGATCCGAAGGTTATAAAACAGTGGTTTGGAACTGTACGCGAAGCTATTTAGGAACATGATATTCATGAAGATAATATCTGGAACTTTGATGAGACAGGCTGTGTAAAAGGACTCTGCACAACATTTAAGGTGATCATTGCAGTAGAATGTAGTGAAAGACCTTGCATAGTTATTCAGGGAAACCGCGAATGGGTTACAATTATCAAGTGTGTAAGCTCTAAAGGAATTCCTATCCTACCAGCAATTATCTTAAGGAGAAAGAGCACCAGGCTGCTTGGTATGGGCAACAGATGAGTTAGGTCTTAATTTTTAACCCTTTCTCTAAACTGCATTCCACTGGTGCGAAGCGGCTTGCTTATTCTTGGTGGCTATTCAAGTCATTAAACTGCTGAGTCTGATCATTTCTGCAAGGAGAACGCAATTATCCGTCTTTGCATGCCTCCACACACATCTCATCGTCTTTAGCCCCTAGATGTTGGGGTTTTTGGGTCACTTAAACGCGCATACGGAAAATTAGTGGAAGGGATGATGGCGGCAGAAATAACCATATTAATAAGGAGGGTTTTCTACATCTATATCCTTCTGCGCGCGAAGCAGTATTTATTCAAAAGAATATATGCAAGCGCTTCGCCGGAGCTGGTCTTAAGCTATTTAATCAAGACTGTGTGCTTGAGAAAATCACCTTTCAACTTCGTATACCAACACCACCACCACTTCTTACTGATGGCTCAGTTTCCTCTGCTTTTCAAACACCTTAAAATCCTCGCCAGCTTGATCACAAGGTTCATAGCTTGTAGAAAAGATAGAAAAGGAAGCTTTCTAATAGACCAGTCTCTTATATTCAACATCTTGAAAGGGCTGCGCAGATGGCAATAAACATGAATCTCCATTTTTAACAGGGAATCAAAGTTCTACGGGCTGAAAATAAGTGGAAATCGAAGAAGAAGGCAAGGAAGCGTGCTTCTCTAGGGGGTGATCACTTTATATTTGTACAGGAAGGTCGTGATCGCATTCAACAACTTGATACGCAGTTTAATGAACAGGTTGATGAGCCTATACCTACATCTCATCAACGCACTCCACCACGCTGCAGTGAATGTTGGATTATTGGACATAATAGAAGAAGATGTCCTAATAAGTAGTAGCTATATAATTTAACTACTAGATAGTCTAGTTTAATTAGACTAGTGGTTAAAAAGCTTCAAAGTCTGTTATGGCGGCGAAACTGCGTCGCTCGATGGTTGATTACGTTATTTTATCACAATCACTCACCAAGTTATTCATCCGTTTTTAGCGATTTTATGTAAGATCCGGGGTAATGGGAATTCCCATGGACAGGAGATGTCGAGGTCTAGTGAACGAGTCAAGTAGCATTGGCGAGTTGCCAAGCATCTCCCGCAGCCCTAAACCAGGGGTGGAGGAGGCGCAGCAAGGCAACATCTCTGTGGGTTCAAGTTATTTTACCAGGTAATAGACATCTGTGATTTCTGAAACTGGTGCATCTTTAGATCGAAACGAACCAAATGACTCGACGACCGATGCCAACTGTTGAATACCTATATCCCTTCTTTACTGCCTCGGGCCGCCGCAGTAAATACTCCTTTCTAGCAAAGTAATGATGGAGGACCCCCCCCCCCCAAACCCCCTGTTGAATAGTTTTACTCACAAATAGTCAGTCGTGAGAAGGGTGGAGGAGAAAAACATGTCCTGTTGGGCTTGTTATGAGACATGAGTCCTGTACAGAAGTATTGCGTATGTCTATCTCAGTACACATCAATATTCTTGCCACAAGCATTTTCGGTATTGTAGATCACTGCTGCTAAGATGCTGGCCCTCAACTGACTGCTTTTCTCGGGGCATCTTTTGAATTTCGATTGGATCCGTAGCATTATGGGCCTGGTGAAGGTCTGTTGAACGACCCTTGGAGATCCACTAATTCTCTCCGCTTGGCACGCCCACCATCACGGTGTACTCGTTTGAGTAGAGATTGCATCTTTTGCCATAAAGACCTAGGCTACGATGTGTTTCACATAGCTCTCATAGGAGATGCGACATATGTAAAGTCCTGGGCAGCCAGAGTCTGAATCCTTTAGACAAAATAGGTTGCTTCATACCCCTGCTAAGTGATTGGTATCCCGAGCCGCCAGGATGTTGACTTATTTAGAGCCTGCATTATAAATACATACTAAGACGAAGATTGACAGACTAGCGTCGCTATTCTCTTCGGCGATTGGCCTACAATAAGGCGCCTACTCTATGCAGTAAATAGCACCAGCCGTGGAGGGAGGGGAACTAAGAACTTTCGCTTCCAGTCTTACACGGGTTTTCTTTCCAAATGTTACCTTAAGCTCTTAATGCGCACTACCACGTAGTACTTTCAAAGGACTACTAGTAGTAGGATATTCTAATTTAGAATCTAGGATCCTTTCAGGCATCACCATCCGCCTCGGATAGGAAGGGTTAAATAGATGTCGCAACGGATGGCGTGGTCTATGTGTATAATTTTTGGCCACTAGTCCTGGCACAGCCCTCTGGGTAAGATTGATACAAAGAGAGAGGGGAGAAATATCTAATGTGTATCTTAGAATGAGCTAATATGGTAATGGAAATGAATTCAACGCTTCAAGCGGATCCAAGTGGGCCATTTCCTATGGTCATCTTTCACTTAGTCCCATGATAGGAGTAGAGCAACAGGTAGTATTTAGTCCCTTCAATGTAAAGCTGCAGGGTAAGCTTCAGAATGTTCTCTTCCTCATCACCATGCTAGAATCACCGTGGCTTCTACGCAGGATCCGGAGTGGTCTCGTTGCCCTCTGGAGTCTGCTATGGCTGCATCCTCTCCTGTCTTTCGTTACTGTTTTCCTAGTCTTTCATTTCACGTCTCTTACTCGGTCATTCACTGAATTTTCTGCCAATTTGCAAACCCATTCACTCTCTCTTGGTAATTTCCTCCCTGCCTATGTCACAGCACTCAACGAGTCCATCAATCTTGGTCAACCCATCCAGTACAATCCCGCCGCCAATGAAACTTCACCCACCTCCATCCCCCGAATCATTCACCGAACGTACAAAACAAACAACATCCCCCCCGAATGGAAAGTGACCTATGAGTCTTGCCGCGTGCTAAATCCAACATACGAGCAATACTTCTGGACCGACGAATCGGCCCGTCAGTTTATCGAAACCCATTACTACTGGTTCCTCCGAACATACGATGCCTACCCATACAACATTCAACGTGCTGATGCTATCCGCTATTTCGTGCTATGGTATTATGGGGGTGTTTACATAGACATGGATATAGCCTGTCGCCGGCCCTTGGATCCGCTCCTGAATTTTCCGGCCTGGGTGCCCAAGACACAGCCATATGGAGTTAGCAACGACCTGATGGCGAGCACTCCGGGACATCCATTCATCACCAAAGTCGCTTTGAGCCTGCATGACCACGACGGATTCTACCTCTCCAAATATATCACCGTGTTCTTTACAACCGGCCCAATGTATCTCAATGGTCTCTTGACTGAATGGCTTCGGAAAGTACAAAATGATCCGGACGAGTCCGTTACCATGCCGCATGGCGTCGCTATATTGCCATCAATGATGTATGACACCACTGCATACTCCTTTTTCGGCCATGCTCAAGGATCTACCTGGCATGGAAGCGATGTGGCAGCAGTCAGCTACCTATATAGGCACTGGTGGGAATTTAGCCTTGGTCCTATTGTGCTTAGTTTTTTGGTATACACGTTTTATACTTTGCGTGTCAGAAGAAGACGGTCGAAGTATACTTTGATATCAGACAGACAAGATGAGGAGACAGGCCCATTTGAATAATATTGTCCGGTTTCCGACATTTCGGTGGGGGTGTTCATTTTATTCCCAGCCTTCTAAATTGGGTCTCTGTTCTCTCCTTTACTCTTTTCTCCCTCTCTCGTTCGCTCTCTCTGATATTTCTTTATCTTTTTTTCTTTGGCATATATATTCTAGGATTGGACAGGCTCAGCGTCTCGGTGGTTTGCGTGATGAGCTATCTTATGTAAATAGACTCACATACCGCGTAAAAACAATATTTATAAGACAACCAAGTCATTACAAGCTTCCAACTGGTGGCTTGGTAAAGTTCTCCATCTACCCCAAAACTATCAGTAAGAGACTCTTCCGCTTACTAAATTTTTCCGAAGCTGGCTTCAAGTAGTAGGATTAGCAGTTATGCTATAAGTTATGACCCCAAAGTCTAATTAATCTATTTGGACCCTTGTGGGGTCGCCAAAACGATCGAACCCAAGAACCGTTGCGGATTCTCTTGACCAGTTCCTGTTCTACTTACCGTGGCAGTGCGGAGGGTAAAACATGCTGCGCCTCCTAGGCCCAACCATTCATATTTGTGTTGCGGGATATACCAAGGGGTGAAACTTCGCCCAACCAATATAGTCCATGATTCAAATTGGCTCTAGTGAGTTCCTCACAGATTATAACTGACTGTCAACTCCCGGAATTTATGCTATTTCTGATCTAATGGTGGTTGGATGGCATGTTTCAAATGGATGATTTTCCTATTGGACTATGCATATCGTGGCAGCAAATCTTATAATTATAGATACGTCAGCATTGAAATATCTTCTAGATGAACAACATATCACCTGTCAGACTGTAGGTATCAGTTATTTACCGACTGACTTGCTATTTGCTTGTTACGCCGTTCAGTACCCTTGACAAAAGTATAGACATAGTAGATGAAAGGAGTTAGTCTCTCGGCCTGAATCTGGACCCAATGTACATATACTCAACCATTTTGGACGTGCCCCTTAGTGTACCATAGTCAACAATTGATCTGAAGCAAACTCAATGCACACCAATGAAGGATTGGTTGCGGTGAAGCTAATTGAGGACGATAGAGGTAGCCCGCCAAGCGTTTGGAGGACCCATCGATTCTGCCTTGATCCACCTTTGGAAAGTTTTCCGTAATCGCAGGGCTGCCTTACCCTACCCTAAGTCGTCCACAACTATGTCATGTCTTAGGATACTCACTCTTGCTATACCCACTGCTCTTCAATCATTGTGAACCCACTTCCTTGTTTCTGAAGCAGTGGACTACTTGGGCTTCAGGCTACTTGGCCACTGTTCAATTTGTTTCACCATCCTAGCAACAGCCTTACCCCATATGGCAGGTATCGGTAGCGGGCTTATCTACCACCTTTACTGAAGGTATGGAACAGGGGATTTCATGAGTTCCTCTGTATAATGTAGAGTATAGGGTTCCATTGAACATCACGGAGAGCCCTATCCTCCCGTGATGAACTCAATAAGGATGCATGCATCGCCACTTTGTAGCCTCCCAAAACCTTTGACACTTTGTTATGTCATATCTACAATCACTATTCTACCCAGAAAGATGGATTTTAGTTCAAGGCTTCACACCTTCGATGACAAGAGGCAATTTATGCTGATGGGTGTGTCTTGACCGCACGCGTGCAATCATCTCTTAAGCCATGCAATCAACCTATCCCATCAATATCTAGGGTCCAAAAACTGCTATAAGCGGACATGTGCTTGACGTTCACCATCCTGGAGCCTTGATCTTACCTTATTTCTGATCATATTGACATACAACTCGCTTATGCACAATCAGAACTCACTTCTTTTTCAGTACTACGATCGTCTACGTAGGCCCCATCTCTCGTGCATTGGATCTTACGCCACCCAGTTCTACCCGTAGGTCCCCTGAATATACTGCTCATTCTTCTGGCGGTGTGACCGGAGAATACACGGAGTGGGCATATCTCTCGGGAGGCTGCGGCCGATCCACATTATCAGTTTTGAAAGTGGCACCCCTGAAAATGTTTTTTTTTTCTCACGATTTTCGCGTCGGTATAGCCCTTGGAGGACCTCTTCTTGGAGACGTTTTGTTCTTTTCTCCCTAGTTGGGTCCATATATCATCATTCAATGGCACTAACAGTCCACACCGAGAAGAGGAATCTAAATTCCGCACGCCTTTTAGGACGCCCGATAAACTAAATGCTGATTTTATACTTTAACATAGACGTAATCCTAGCTAGAACTATTGCTTTTGCGTCCAAAACAAATTTGATCACCGGTCAATCTCTGGATACATATGCTGCTAAGCATAGGTATTGAGCATGAATCGTGAATCGTGACTGGGTGAATGGGACTCTTTGAACTCGTTTACATTTCCACTTACGGAGTACTCGAATGTAACTATCCTCTTCGCCAATGAGGCCACCTGTATGGACCATAGGCGAATAGCTTGTCCATTTCAGAATTGCTATGCCCCGCCTCCTTCATGGCCGAAGCTGTTAGCTGCTAGTGTCCTTCATGCTGATTTTTCATGATCTTTCCCGCGGCCCCTTTGTAGACACGGCAACACGCCCAAAGCCCAAGAATGCCTCTAGGCTTAACCACTCTCTATATATTGACGCTCGACGCCACAATACCCTGAACCAAATCAGCCTTGCGCCTTAAGGCGGTATCCCCCCATAGCATTTGCCTCGCAAGCGCCTGTCTTGGCCTTTGCCTAAATAATGGTAAAGGTTTATCGACCCCTTGAGACAGTTGGTCGCTAATTAACATTGAGCCTGACACTTCTCGCTAACTGGCTTTAACATGGAATATAATGTTCGCAACTTTGGCTCTCTACAAGAGCCATCAGGTTCAATCATAAAACAAGAATGCATACGCACCCACCACGGCACAAACGGCCTTAACTAATAACTAGCCCTGTCTCCTGGAACGTGATCACCATGTCTCAACAGGTCTGGAAGCCTCAAGTAAAGCTTGTGCCGGTATTGGTAGTAAGATTAAGAGCACGTGTCTACATAGCCTTCAAATACAAGTGAGCCTATAACTAACTATATGTCGTGTTTACTTCATTAGGTTGATTCGCATCGCGCATCGCTTCCTCGCGGGGCCATCGGAATAGTAAGCCTGCCGCCACCTTCATCCTCTTTTCCTTTCCTCCTTTTCTCTTCGACGCCAAGCTATATCTAGGAACCAACGATAGCCCCAAACAGCACTACACCAAGCACCCAGCTAGCGTGCAGACCTTCCAAGTAAACCGGTCCTGCAGCGTGAAGCCCGCCGCCAGCGTATTTGTCCTTGCATCTGCCAGGTCCAGAATAAAGTGTCTCTCTAATAGCTTTGCCGGAATATGAGCTCACTCGCACGCTGGGCAAACGACTTCCAGGGCTCGGTTTTGTGCTTGGGTCGCCGAGCGCAACATAAGTCGAACCCGAGGTTGGTGAGAAGGTTTCTGCGTCATCGTCCACTCACGAAACCCCCGGTGCCGGCATGGTTGCGCCTGATATAGTCTTGTTTGAAGGGTTGTAGGCAACAGATAATGGGTCACAGAATATTGTAGTTCCATCTGAGACAGTACGCTATGAGGGCGGCGGCTTCACAATTCACAGGGCTTTATTACTTTTCTACGCACTATTTGCTATACTATTGTTTCACAAAGTGAACACTTTGTTTATTCTAACGAGTTCAACAAGATACTTCAACAAATTACCTGAATATAGTTCGCGCTAACAACTTTCATATCACTCTTTTCAGGCTCATCTTTGGTCTAAGTTTATCTAAGGATTCTTAAGCTCTTCGCTTTCGGATACTTTATCTGCAGCTCATGAAGACGTTAATGGAGTATATCTACTTGCTACATTTACCCAACATATATATGATTAGGGCACATCAAAATGTAGTGACCCTTAGCACCCTTCTACCTACCGGCTATCTTCCAGCCGAACCCAGCTTCGTTCAACAATATACAGCTACCACGAACGCTTACCTCTCATAGCTTTGAGCTATCCAGCTCCGGGACGTTGATATGCTTCGGATCACCATGTGGCGTGCTATATGTCTTCGCTGAGAGAGTCAATCAGTCCATCTATATTGACTCTAAAGACTATACTCGACTATGATTTGAAATATAGTGCTACAGGACGTTGAGTCTCTTGTTGGCGCCTTTGAATGGATTCCCATTGTGTAATTTTCATTCTTTTCTCTCGGTGAATAGATATGAGTTCTCTTGCTTTTATAGTGGGGCTTTCGGGAAATACCTTGTTCATAATGAGTTGAAGGCCCGTTTTAAGAAGAATGACCTGGAAGTCTTCTCTAATGAACCATGATCTTTTTTTGAGTTGAACGAGTTTATTCACAAGCGTTGTAGTTTAACAACCGATAATCGCATGGCTCGATGTACTACGTCTATAATTCCGGCCTGTTGTGTAAATATCATGTAAAACGGGTTCAAGGGAAAATAGGAGCGTAGCTCGCCGGTTGGTACCTACACGTGCATTTGCCTGGTAGGGATGATGGTATTATAGCACACAGCTATTTAGCACATTGTCATCACCCTGATGCGTACTCCGATTATCTCTAGCTACATGAAATAGGCGTTGGGGTTGGTTGGTTGGTTGGTTACTATTTAACGTCCGTGCGATCACAGGCATGCTAAAAACTACCCCAATCGGGCCACTTATCAAAGAGGCAGCTCTATACCCAGCAGAGGCCCTTTTAGACAGACGCCAGAGGCAGTATACTCTAAGACTACTAGGGTTGCCTATTGATCATCCAGCTCAAGCCATCTTACCAATTAGCTTCTGCAAGGGGGATTGCTACGCACAGCCCGGGGAACAGCCCATAAATGACCGACTATGGGCGGAAGGCCCTAAGGCACGAGGTTCATGGAATCTAAGCCAACATCTAGCAGCTAAGATAGCAAGTACCTTAAAGATAGACTCATCAGCAGGATTTGAAGAGACAGCGAAGGTCTTTTATAAGGCATTTCCAGGCACTATACTAGTGCCTGCAGAAGAGGAGGCTTTAAAACAGGTTATCGCCCCCTATAACGGCCTGTCAATGTGGTCAGATGGATCACGCCTTGAAAATGGGCAAACCGGCGCAGGCATTGCATGGCTAGAGCCCTCAGGCACCTGGAGAATCAAGCAAGTATCTCTAGGGTAGGGAAAAGAGGTCTTTGATGCAGAGTTAACAGGTGCTAGCAAAGCATTAGAGATAGCTGAGCAACTGGGATATAAAGGCCCTATCAGGGTTTTATTAGACTCCCAGGCAGCTATAGCTCGGCTACGAGATAATAGAGTTGGCCCAGGACAATTTTGGGCCATTCAGGCCCAAGATATAGCTCAAAGGCTTGAGAACCAGGGATGCCAAATCACTATCCAGTGGGTCCCAGGCCATCAAGGTATACTAGGCAACGAGAAGGCTGATCAGGCTGCTAAGGCAGCCGCGGAAAAGGCTCCCAGGCACATAGACAGGAGCCTCAGCTTAGCTTATCTACACAGAGCATGTACTGAGGCGAATCAGGCCCAGAAACAAAAATGGCTGGCGCAAGCCCTGAAGAAACGGTCCCATAGGGCTCAACAGTGCTATCAACCCCAGAACGGATGGAAACTAGATCTAGTAGCAGGAGCAGCACCAAAACAGCTTGCACGTCGATACTATCAGCTGAAGATTGGGCATGCAGCAATACCGACCTACCTAAGTTAGATAGGAGCCCAAGACTCATCTAGATGTCAAAGCTGCCAGGCTCCACAGGGAACAACAGGCCATCTGCTAGTTGAATGCAGACAATGGTGTCGCCAGAGACAGGCTCTGTATAGGGCCCTAAATAAGACAGGGGTCTCTCCACCTAGACAGGGAGAAATAGCCCCAGAAGGCCGGCTCTTTAAGGACCAGAGAGTCACAAAGGCCTTAATGACCTTTCTCGCAACAACCAATATCGGCTGCTTCCAATGAGAAACAGCCAAGGAAATGGATAGGGCCTGCAAGGATGACCTCAGGGGTCTTGAACTAGTAGAGGAAGCTGAACAAAGAGGGGAAGGATAGTAGAACGGGCCATCTAGGCACGCCTAGATGACGCCCAACAGGTCATGAACACTGAGGAGGGCATAGCTCAAAGGCTCTGGCGCAGATAGGCGGCTCGGGCGAGGAAAAGGACCAGAATGAACACACAAATGATAGTAGGGGCTGATAACGCCCCTAGGGACAATCTAGAGGCAGTGGCCTAGGCCACTGCCTAAGCGCATGTGTCTGTCATAGCCAACGGCTCGATATGGACGTTAAACTTGATTAATAATAATAATAATACTATTTAATCGGCGGATCACGCGGCCACGTGATCCGCGGCCTTCCAAGGGGCAACTGGACGTGTTATCTAAACAAAAATCTCACTAGAAACTAGCTAAATATATGCTTGAAACAACAAATCTAAATAGTATATGTTAGAAAAGAGTAGAAGAAACCCTTGGCACTACTCTAGTCTAGTCTTCTGAAGGTAAGAACCTACTTTGGCTATTTATAGATAAAAGAGGGTGCCATCCTCTTCTATCCAAGTAGAAGTATGGACTGTTGCTGTTATGGGACAAATAGATTGTTCTAACCTAAACGTGCCTAATGGACAAGAAGAAGTAGTTGGTTCCCAGAATATGGTCCTGGCAGAGATTTTGTATCGTACAGGCTTGGCAGTGATGCCTAAGGCAGAACATTGTTAGTATAGGGCTGGTTATATAAACAGCCCCTAACAGTTGCATTATTTAGTGTTTATGCGGGCCCAGTTCGGGCATATATCCTTAAAGAAGGATGAATCTTGCATAATATAGCTAAATTTTTTAACTTTAATAGTTGTACTAAGAGGCTAGTCAATTGTTTTTGATAAGCTAGCTTTTTAATACTTCTATCTATCCTTCCAGTGCTTCCTGGTGTGAGGACAGAAGAAAAAATGGATAGGAGACTTTAGCCTATTATAAAAGTAGATTACCAGGTAGTCTGAATAGTGAAATCTTTTATGGTATGCTGCAAAATCCCCATCACCTGTATAGGCGGCTATAAGCCGGCCTAGTACCCAGCGGGGAAGGTTGTGTTCCTGGACACGACTGCTCTTTGTATGGGGTCTAATATTCAGATCAATAAGCGTTGGGGTTGAAGCCGGTGAGCGGCCAAGCCGCAAGGCGTCACGTGATATCATATATTTGTATTATCATGCGACTATGATCACTGAAAAGCAAGAAAGAAGTTAAAAAAATCTATTGGAAACAATTATTTAGGGCAAAATCTAGTAGAGTAGCCCGCGCGAAATCCCGGCTGCGCTAGGCCTAATCCAGAGGGCGGTGCACTGTCGGTCCGGCATACCACGGCAAAATTTTCATCATACATATGTAGCTACAATTGATACACCAAACTAGTCATGTCGTAATAATCTATTTGGAGATCTCAACGCCACCGGTGGCACCAAGGAGACGCTTGATATCACCGTAGATGGCGAACTGACCGGCAGTCAAGGTTCCAACCATGAACAGACGGGCACCGATACCAGAGTAGCTGCCACGGAAGCCAAGTTCCTTGCCGATCTTGATGAGACGAGAGACGGTACCCTCACCAGGCTCACCAGGGGTCTTGTTGATCTTGCTCAGCATAGTATCGGCTGGCTGGGAGACGAGAGCGGCAGCGAAACCAGCAATGAGACCGGAGCCAAGGTTGATAGTAGTCTTAGTGCCATCGCTGAGGGTGTTCTTGTCAAACTGGCCGAGGATAGCTTCAGAAACCTTCTCGAAAACGACGAACTTCGCCATGGTGTAAGGAACCCTGAGAATGCGATTAGACTAGTTTCTATGCTCGATAAGACGGATGTAAACTTACTGCTTGAAGAGGATAGGACCGAATCCAGAGTAGAAAGCGCCGACACCCTCATTCTTGAGGATCTTACCGAAGCCGCTGAGGAGACCAGAAGCGAAAGTGGGCTGAGAGACGAGACGGATACGAGTGGCTTCAAGAGGGCAAAGGGCGATATCAGCGAAGAACTCGGCGGTGGCGGAAGAGGCAAGGTAGACAGCGGTGCGGTTGTTGGAGGCGGTCTCGAGACCAAGCTGGTTGATCCACTGCTGCTTGAAGAACTCATAACCACCGAACTTGAAAGCACCCTGAAGGAAGTAACCGGCGGCGGTAGGACCGAAACCAGTAAGGAGAGCGCCAGCACCCTCGTTGGCAATGACCTGACGGAAACCACCGATCATACCACGGTTGTAGGTGACGGGGTCAAGCTGGATTCTGGTCTTGACGCTGCATAGCACCAAAAAAACGACGTCAGCACAAAAGACTCATTACTCGCGGGTGCGGAACTGGCGGAATGATGCGGGTTCGACAATGCGATTAAGGCGACACATTTACTCGATTCAACTTACACATCGACAGGGGTAAGAGCTCCGTGAGTGACGGAGCAGCAGACAGCACCAGCGAAGGCGAATCTGGAGTAGAGCTGAAGCCCGCTGAGCGGAGCGGGAGCGGCGGCTTCCACCTTAGGAGAGGACATTATGCTATACGAGAGTCGTACTCTGCTTTAAGCACGAAAATGAAACGAAAAGATAAGAGTGGGGAGACGGGGTGGAAAGTGGAAGCAATTGAGGCCTTTGCAGAGTTTGGGATGGAAAGAAAATGAACAGGGATAGGATTTGAAAGGGATGGTTTCGGCACTAGTGGGAACCAAGCTCCGAAAACTTTTCGCGGCCAATGCGGGTGACGGTCGGAGCACGACTTGCCACTAATAAATCCGATCGCCCGGTCAACAAACTCTTCTTGATCTTTTTTTACATGAGAGCAATAGTTTTTACTTTCAAGTTTTGAACAATAATAATATCTTGAAACGTAATAAATTATGGTTACGAAGTCAATTCTGTATACTGTGGATTTGTACATCCTATTTTCTGTTCCAAAATTTATATCCAATCAATTGTAATTCTCCGGTCTGTTGCGGTCAAAAGGAATACGTGTCCCGTGAAAAGATGATGATATCCATCCGGATTTGATATTGGCAGGCGCCCGATTAATGGCCTCAGGCACCGGCCAGCCCCTGGCATCAAGAGGTAGAGTAGAACCCTTGCCTAGAATTATCGGGAAACGCCTTCTTGAGTCACAGGGTAAAGATTTCAATTGAGATAGCTTGCCTTTCAACAATATCTATGACATGGATCTAGTTCATTTTTACTTGATATCTTACCTAACATCTCTTGGCCATTCCAACTCCTCCCTGTTCAATATGTCATCATCACTGTGGATCCACATTTTGTACTAAGTGTCCCTCATGAACACCTCAGGCAGCCCGAGATGATTGTACCGGATCTGATTGGTGTGATAATCCTTGTTGCACCCTAAGGTCTAAAATTAGTTTGAGAAAAAAGAGATAGCACTAGGGCATCAAACAAAAATCACCTTCTTATCTCAATCATTGTGGACCAGATCGCAGACCTCTACTGTATACTTTTTTCTCACCGCTAAAGTGAATATCATCAATCTTGTGTTTAAACAGTTTTAATGGTTTTGAAGTCTTCAGGAGATAGATAAGAGAAATCATGGAGCAGACAAATGTAATCAATTTTCTGGCAAGAACAATGACAGATACAGCATTATGTCCAATGAACTCGAGACAGCAGTTTCACCTCCTTTTATGGTCATCGTAAATCTGACTTGTGTTACTGTTAAATGCTTTGGTACCTAAATAATTGACACGTCTATTGAAGTAAAAGGGCGCATGATGACGCATCCTCATGATTTTCTATACCTGTCATAAACTAGTTTTTGACTCACGAACCCCTTTATCAGCATCAAGTCGTAGCCTTCGACCTGGTTTCTCTGTCTCTGTCAGTCATCAATGTTGCCCTTCCTGTCATGGTGTGATCGAACTAAGAGAAGAGAAAAAAGAAAATGGAAAAAGATCGAAAGTCAGTTGTCTAACCCTCTCTAGAGCATCTTATGTCCGCTGGTGAATACTAACTACGCGGTTATGGACAGAAGAGGCAAAGCATCTGGACAAATACCCATCATGGGATACTCCCGACAATTCACTTATGCTACAGGGATTTGAATGGCACGTGCCTGATGATCAGAGACATTGGAAACGTCTTCAACACGCACTGCCGAGTCTGAAATCTATCGGTGTTGACAACATCTGGATTCCACCGGGATGTAAGGCTATGGACCCCTCCGGCAATGGTTATGATATATACGATTTGTATGATCTGGGAGAGTTCGACCAGAAAGGATCACAGTCCACGAAATGGGGCACCA
The DNA here is from genome assembly GCA_009176345.1 of Aspergillus leporis. NCBI lineage: Eukaryota > Fungi > Ascomycota > Eurotiomycetes > Eurotiales > Aspergillaceae > Aspergillus > Aspergillus leporis. The sequence continues at coordinate 10,577 of ML732239.1, read as the reverse complement.
AGGCAGAACTTCAAGCTCTAGCATATTCTGCGCAAGATCTTGGAATTGGCATATACTGGGATGCAGTTCTTAACCACAAGGCTGGCGCGGATCATACAGAACGGTTTCCGGCGGTCAAAGTAGATCCCAAAGGTATCTTCTCTATCCTAATGACTGAAAGGTAACAAACATGATAGCTGATGCAGTTGGGTCCAAAGAGCGCAGTCTGGATATATCTACTCCAGAGGAGATCGAAGGCTGGGTAGGATTTAGCTTCCCAGGTCGTCACGACACTCATAGTCCCATGAAATACGGTTGGCACCATTTTAGCGGTGTTGACTGGGATGAATCTCGGAAGCAGAAGGCAATATACAGATTGGCTAACAAGAGATGGGCTGACGACGTTGCTCACGAGAATGGAAATTATGACTATCTCATGTTCGCCGACCTAGACTACTCTAACCGTGAAGTCCAGAAAGACGTTCTCCAGTGGGGGGAATGGATAGGTAGTCAGGTGTCGCTCAGTGGCATGAGGCTAGATGCGATTAAACATTACTCTGCTGACTTCCAGAGAAGGTTCGTCAATCACCTCCGAGTAACTCTCGGACCGCAGTTTTTCTTTGTAGGAGAGTACTGGAGCGGTGATGCCAGGGCCCTTATGCACTATCTGCAAAAGATGGAATACCAATTGTCTTTATTTGATGCTCCTCTGGTTAGCCGTTTCTCGAGGATATCGCGCACAGGCGGAGCAGATCTTCGCGAGGTCTTCGATGGCTCATTAGTTGAGAGTAAACCTGATCATGCAGTTGTACGACCTCCCCGATGATATCCTTACCATACCTGATACTTACTAGGTATGGATAGACTTTCGTTATGAATCATGATACGGTAAGGGCAAGAAACTCGCATTATCATTGTTCTTAGAATACTAACTGACTGCTTCTCATGTAGCAACCAGGTCAGTCCCTAGAGGTAGGAAATATCGCCATCGTTATTCTCAAGGAGCAACTAATATTGAACAGGCTCCGATTGCGTCGTTCTTCCAGCCTCTTGCGTATGCACTGATCCTGCTCCGAGAAAAGGGACAGCCATGTATATTCTATGGAGACCTCTATGGAATCAGACACGGCGTCAAAAATCCGATGACTCCATCCTGTGGTGGAAAGCTTCCAGTTCTTGCAAGAGCTCGCAGGCTCTATGCCTACGGCGAACAATGCGATTATTTTGATCAGGCAAATTGCATCGGTGCGTATCGCAATCATTGTGCGCAACTTCAGTTTGTACCTGCTTAACAATCGGTAGGTTTTGTCCGATATGGCAACCTGCGACACCCGTCTGGGCTAGCATGCATCATGAGCAACACAGGTGGATCCTACAAACGTATGTACGTTGGGCGAGGTCATGCCAGGGAGCAGTGGACGGATATCCTGGGATGGCATCCAGGTACCGTTACTATTGATAAGAGAGGATATGGAATTTTCCCTGTTTTTGCGATGCGAGTTGGTGTCTGGGTCAACTCCGCTGCAGAAGGAAGAGAAAGTTTGGAAATGTCCTTGTATGTGGTTTGCCATTCGCCATTTCATCTGCTCTCTCAGTGTACGCTTTCTTCAAACTAATTCATTGATAGTGACCACAGAATTTACGGGAGCTGACCGGCCTTTCTATGGCCTACAGGGATTTGGGACACATATCTAATTCTTTAATATAACGACATATCCATCTATCCTTAAAAACCTGGGCTAGTACTTGGTCAAAAAATACCTTGCACAATCTTCCAAACATCTTACAAAAGAGACTAAGCACCCCAGATGATAATCTGTTCATAGACACTAAATTCACATGGTCAAGCTAAAGAAGGTATGCTAGACCTCTCACTCATCTCGGCACGCTATTGGGAGAGGTGGTTGACTCAGGACGAATGAAAGTCTACGACCACAATTCTACTTCACTTAAGTCGAACAGTATGACTACTTCTGGTTTCGGTCCTTTAATAAGACTTAGTCAAGAATAAACTCAACCACACTTCAAACAAGGCATAATTAGTATCTAGTAGATAGGAGATCCAGGTTTGCGCACACGTCTTACGACTGCACATGACTCCGTTCTTCCGGGTGCTACAAACAAGCTTTGCTAGGTTAGAGTTGAGCTCAGTGGAGCGGCCTTGCATTATGGTGCTCAGCAGAGCTATGGTCTGTTTCATGTATTCGTCCATCTTTAATCCTATCTTCCCTCCGATTGATCCGAGAATGATAGACACTTCCCGATAGATATCCATCAAACCTAACTCCTTGGTTCAGGTTATAGTAATACAAATCTTGCCCCAGTCCAATTACGCACAGAGGAGATGACGATACACTTCGTCTCTTTATAGCAACATAGGGCATCGCAGGGATTGATCTAAAATATCTTTGTATTATATAGATGACGAACGCTGGCTATTATTTATGGGCTCCTTAGACTCTACAGCGGCCATTTATCAAACACGGTGCCCAGAAATTCTATGAAGCTACGGTACGAAGGAAGGTTCCACAGATTCAGTGGAACCCATCATAGAAAAATATCTAACACTATACTCCCAGTAGAATCACTACTTTCAACAGAGATCATAAAAGGTAAGTTTTCCCACTGGCTATCAATATCTCACAGCTAAAGCCAATATGTTGGTTAGAAGAGGCAATCGACTTGTCGGATAAGCCCAATAGCTTCTCCAGTAATAGCCAAGGCGATGGCTGCGATGCTGCTGCTCAAAGTCTATCTAGCACCATCTCTCACCAGGATTACCGCCAATTGGCATCGAAGCCTGTGGTTGCTTTTGAGCCAAACGACTTGGATCATCCCAATAATTAGTCAAGGGTATTTATCATATATGTCACGATTCATCGCTGAATAAGTCTCTTACTGATAAGTTAGTTCTGGGAAATATTCGTGCTTATTACTGGCGCCAACGAGGTCATGAACAGTGCTGTCGGGCCATCACTCACAGGGGGAGCTACAAAAGAAATCACTCAGGTTTTCAATGTGAAGAATCAGCAGATCCATGTCCTGCAAATCTCTATGTTCCTCATCAGTTACATTTTAGGGCCCTTGTTATGGGGACCCTTTTCGGAGGCTAAGGGCGGACGGAGGGTTCCTTTGCTGATCGCTTTCTCGTTGTATACTGTCTTCATGATGGCATCTGCACTGGCCAAGTCGTATCAATCTTTACTTATCCTCAGGTTGGTTGACGGAATGGCAGCTTCTACGCCTATTGCTATAGTTGGTGATATCTATGCAGATATAGAGGCGGGTCCCAAGGCTCGAGGTCGATTAATGTGGTATTATATGACGGTGAGTGCCCCATTATCCATATCAAGTCTGACCATATAGACCGATATGTTAACCCACTGCATGTAGGCGACAACCATCGGGCCTATCCTAGGGCCTCTGGCATCAGGATTTCTCACAAAATACGGCTGGAGAACATGTTTTCGCAGCAGCGTAAGTCTCCCGTTAGTCATATTAACGCCCGAATCATATGCGCCTATAATTCTTCAAAAGAGAGCCAAAAGACTACGGAAAGAAACGGGTAATCCGAACATAGTATCGCCGTCGAATCTTGGTAACCAAGCTATTAAGCAAGCACTTTGCTATCCACTTAGCATGACCTTTTCGAATGCTGTTCTATGAACCGAATGTTTCATGTTCCTGTTTATATCTCACCCTTACCCATGCAATATCCTATCTTTACTTCGAAGCCTACCTGTTGGCCTTTGAAGGTTAGTGTTGGCTTGCAGCTGTTCCTTTCTATTTGTTTTTTTCTCTTTTCTACCTTGCCTCTTCCAGTGTCTTGCAATGACCCTTTTGGCTCGTCACCGTATAGCATGGTCGCCCTTGTTCCCATCCAACATTGCAAACCATCACACTAATTTGGAACCGCTTACAGGCATTTACGGCATGACTCCAGCTTACGCTGGGCTTTGCTTCCTTCCGTGTAAGTTTCGCAAGCTTTGAAGCCTTAAGTGGCTGTATTGCCTACTGAGGCCACTCGGTGTCGGCGCCGTGGTTGCTTGTATGATGTTCCTCTGGTACGACAGCTTCCTATCACGAGCCAAAGCCAGGAATGCAACCTGGGCACATATCGAGGAATATCGCCGTCTACCGCTTGCATGCATAGGAGGGCCACTATACGTCATACCTATGTTCCTGATGGGTTGGACAGTTTTTCCCAACATCCACTGGTCGGTGCCTGCTTTGTCCGGCATTCCGTTCGGAGCAGGGTACCTGTTGAACTTCATGGCCATGGCTAATTACCTGGCCGACTCCTACGAGATCTACTCTGCTAGCGCTTTATCTGCTTCTGCTTGTACACGGGGTGTTCTAGGGGCGATGTTGCCCTTAGCGACCAAGCCAATATTCGATCGTCTTGGGGCAAACTGGGCATACACCCTTGTTGCATCTTTGAGCCTGGGGGTTACGGTAATTCCCTTCATCTTCATTCACTATGGACATCGCATCAGACAAGGCAGTAAATTCTGTCAAGAGATCAGGCGGTTGAAGGAGGCTGAGAGGGATGAACTGTCTGTGATTCATACTGAACCCAAGGGCCTGAGCAAGCAGGGCAGCCACCAGTAATTTGGTATTAGGTGTGCCTAGTCTTCTTGGGTTAATCGACTTCAGAAAAAGTATTCGAAGAGGGCGATACCATAGCTATTTTTATGTTTCCTTTTCTACATAACTGTATTTATAGGATATAAGTCAAGTAAAAACCATTATCTCGTGATGGCATTGAAGGACCAGAGAATCTACCGAGCCACGAATCATATATTCCTAGGGGACAAGCGAGGTTTCATCAGCAAGGAACTAGAAATCGAGATATCAGCATCGAACCTGCATATCAAAGGGCTTATGAAGCTCCTAAATTAGAGTGCCATACGCAAAGACCAACATCAGGGTCATAGTCCGAATTCTTCTTGTTTCTATTCTGTTGTGGCTTATCACATTCTGTACAAGAATGTATCTTTCAAATTGTAATTTGATTGGTTGTGATTATGATTGTTAGGTAGTACCTTTAGCCTAATATTGTATGAAAGAATTTGGATTGGCCGAATTTGTCGCATTTCTTCAGCATGCATGACAAAGTTACTATTTTTATACCTTGCCGATGTAATATTATTTATTTTCTTCCGTGATCTGGTATTGAGGCTTTGTACTTGTGGCTGAGTGATGCAGATTACCGCCCAGCTGAAAGTCAGATGATCCCATTCAGATGATAATAGTTATAATTAAAATAATTATAGTTGAGAGGGGTAGAAGACCAGTGGAGAGAAACGCTGGGCATTTATTCGTCAAGCAAGAGCACCGGCGCGGATGATTGACAATCGAAAGGTGAGACCATCTGCTTACCTGCGGACTTTTCTCAGTCTTAAATCTCTCATCTGGCTTCCCTCATGATTTCTTTCTTTCTTCCCCTTGACATTCCTGTCCTACTACCAATGTCTTCCATACCACCACTTCCTTGATGTTCTTGTTTTTGTTGTTGTCGCTGCTGTCCTTCGTTTATCAGCATCCAGCACTTCCCTTACAACCTTAATCGCAAATCGTCCGGTCGTTTTAGAATCTTGACTAATTTAACTCCTAATACTACGAACATACTACCTACCTCTGCCATCTATATCGCCCCTTTTCGGGCGCTTGCCCTCTGTTCAACATATATATAATATTCCTAAACTATCTCGAAAGTAATTTCGCAAAACATAACAATGGATTCACCGCAGTATCAAGAGCTTGGGCGAGAGTCGCAAGAGCAACAGCCGCTTGATCGTGAAACAGTGCGATCAGCATGGAAATTCCTGGCAGGCTTATCGTCGAATATGACGCTTGTGGGGTGCGTTTCAGCCCTCCCACCCATCGATATTCTGGAGACTGACATGCTATCGCAAAGGTTCCTGGTCATGCCTCTGGCATTTGGAGACGCCGAGAAAAATTCTTATAGAGAGAAAACGGGAACTATCGCAGCAGCGCTAGCTTTGATTGGAAGCGCGTTTGCTCTGTCGTTCATTCTAGTCTGCGCTCAGTATCATCAGCGGACATACTTACTTCATTCAGTCTTTCTGTAAGTCTCTTAGCATCATATCCCTTGATGGATCGCGGTCTTACCAGGACACAGACCCTGTTTGTTCTCCAACCTCATCGGACTATTAAATGTCGTACTTAATATTCTCTGTCGTGATCTACTGCCTCTCAGTCGCTTGGAAATTGTGGGCGCGGCCCTCGCCGCTAGCTTTGCAGTTCTCTACGCTCTGAGCGCGTTATGGGTATATGGCAGAGGCATTGCCGATGAGATTCGGATCAATGAGCCTGATCGTGGCACGGTGCTTTTGACCGAAGAGGAGATGCAACGACAGCAGCTCCTCCGGCTGCTTCAAGAGAAGAAAAGTAAAAAGAAAACGAGTTCCAAGGTCATTCAAAAGACTTTCCACGTCAAAGTGCCAGAGCACATAGATCCGGGAAGGGGGTATAATGCCTTCATGCCTCCTGCCCGTGATGACGATTATTATCGCTGATCCGGCCATACTCACATTCACCGGCTTTGATCCCCCGATATAAGGGTTCACTAGGTATAAATCAGACTAAACTATACGTCAACACCGAGATTTCGGCATTCTAAACGCACCAAGTCAGTCCAGTCGAGCACCCCAAACGATCGGCAAAGACTACGTATTTTTTGGGGAGGATGAGACTAATAACACTTGAGATAATCAGCCGAGGATGTATCAAAACCAATGCCTCTCCGCATGCATAATTTTATGTGCTTAAAGCAGCTTTCGAGTCTGCTTCTTTCAAGCGCTTATCATAGAGGCTTATGACATCGATACTTCTAATTTCAGAGTCGGCATTCTGTAGCGCATGGGATTTTTGTTGAATAGTAATCAATACAAAAAAAATAAATAACAGAAGCTGAATCCGCGCAAACATGTGTATAGAAGAATGCCGTGCGGAGATTCGGCACCGATCGTCGGAGCCATGAAAAGGCAAAGACTGGAACGCCTCGGCTATTACCCGATTGGGAATCCCTTGCCCGCATGAAAGTCTTCGTCATCAAGTCTTCTAGGAAAACTATCCGCAGGCTTACTCCTTTTTGTTCTCTCTTCCACTCTGCCTAATCTTCTTATACATAGGCATTCTCGTACACTCTACCGCCAGCCATGGAGAAGAGGGTGACCCTTTTTGAACCTCCCTCACTGGACTCCACCAAAGCGCCGATCGAAAATGTTTTGGAGTTAACCCCCGTGGTAGATATTGGGCCTGTACGTCTGTCTAGATAGGCCTCTTCTAGCACATCTCTAACCATCTACTCCCTCTTAACAGGATGTTTTTACCAATACCCGTCCTCTTTGGCATCCTCCTGGAGCGCGAGGCATCTACGGAGGTGCGGCAATTGCCCAGTCGCTCGCTGCGGCTATGCGGACGGTCCCGCAGGATTTCGCCGTCCATAGCATGCACTGTTACTTTGTCCTCGCGGGCGATTCCGAAATTCCGATTCTATACCATGTCGAGCGAGTGCGCGACGGGAGGAGCTTTATCACACGCACCGTTCAAGCCAGGCAGCGCGGTCGGCCGATTTTTACCACCACGTTGAGCTTCAGCAGGGCCAATAGCGGTGGGAAGAAGAAACTGGAACATGCGACGTCAAAGCCTGCTATTGCGCTGCCGGATGAACCTTCCCCGGGAGCCAAGAGGAGGTTCGACGAGACTGGAGGCGGACCATTCGAGTCGCACAAAGCTGGGATTGTGAACCGTAAGCCTCACGGCCTGCTTGTTATGCTACGCCTCGTGGATTCTAGTGGTCCTAATTATACTAATCAGACTAGGTGATTCCTCCAAGCCAGAAGACAAGCGAATCCGTCGCTTCTTTCGAGCACGAGGAAGGATTTCTGAGGCTGGCGGTCACCATGCCCATCTTTCCGCCCTTGCCTATGTCACAGATAGTTATTTCATCGGGACTGTGTCACGCGTTCATGATATCCCACGATTCGCTTCCCCCGCCGAGCTCAAAGCAGCATTAAAGGCACTCAAGAATCCGTCCGATCTGGACGACGAGGATATATCGCGGGCCCTCAAGGAATTGAAGGAAGAAGAGGCCGAGGACCTGCGCCGTCGACTGGAGGGAGCCCTCAGCAAAGCTGAGGATTCGAAAAACAAACTGGAACATAAGGAGGTTGGCATGATGGTCAGTCTTGATCATTCAATATACTTCCACAATCCTTGGGCGTTCCGTGCGGACGAATGGATGCTCACGGAGATGGAAAGCCCTTGGGCTGGCGAGGGCAGGGGACTGGTCCTGCAGAAGATTTGGTCTAAGGATGGGGTCTTGATCGCCACATGCGCACAGGAGGTATGTCCACTTCGGTTGCCCTCTGTCATTCTTTGCTGCTTCTGAGTCTGCAACTGAAAACTAATTCACTAATCTAATGTTTTAAACAGGGCGTCGTGAGACTAAAACAAGACGAGCCCGCTCGGTCTAAGCTATAGGCCATTATACTGCACCAACCACAAATAATCCTGTTTATTTTTTTTGATGATACACCGTTTTCATATAGATTCACTTTAGAATAGAGGAAGCACTTTCTCACTTCCTTTCGCTTTATTTCCTAATACTCTGCATATACATTTGTCATATACACATATATTTTACGATGATTCTTGCCCCTCGATCCATGTTTATATTATCATTCACATGTACATACATTTCCAGTTGGCTACCTTCGGCTATTGTCTGGTCAATTCGATGGCATTTTCTGTCGTTCAAATAAGTTAGATATAGCGTACATGGACTCCCAGTGCCTCGTCCTCCCTGCCATACAATAAAGGCGACACAAGAAGAGGAAATGCTCAAAGGAAGAAGAGAAGCGAAAAAGTCAAAAAGATGTAAGAAACGGGAACATGCTAAACATGAGAGAACGCCTTTTTTTTCCTTTTTTTTTGAATCAGAAAAAGGGGGAAAGAAAGAAAAGCAATGATCAGAGTGCCGCCCATCCGTTTTATGCCCCAAAATGCAAGATAGTGCTACAAGTGTCGTCAAGTCCACCTCCTCCCTTCTCCCTCGATCATTTACACCTCCATCATTTCTGCTTCCCTCTCCTTCTCCTTCGTTTCCGGCTGGGTTCGTTTCTCACAGAATTCCAAAGCCTTCGCTCCCCATACTTCCCTTCCCTTATATTCACCGACATAGTCCGGCCAGCTTTTGACCTCCTTTGCTAGGTTTTGCAACTCTTCCATCGGAAGTTCATCCAACGTGGTGAGAAAAGTCTTGACACCGAAGACAAGCGTCCCGGTTCGAGGAAGTCTACGGAAGGTCTGTCGTTCGCGGCGGATAACGATATCCTCAGGAGATGGGTTCGGATTGTCCTCCAGCAATGTAGTGGGACGGTAGAGGGTCTCAAACAAGTCCTCGTCGGGTCGCTTCATTTCAACAAAGTAATTTGACCGTTCCATCGGTGAGGATGGCGTGAGGCGATTCAAGAACCTAATTGCAAGTCAGTATCTGGTCTTTCCCACAACCCCTAAGTATCACTAACTTGCTAACAGAAGTGGCGACTTGCTGATGCCACAGAGGAACCGGATTGTGAAGCTGAGAGATTGTCCAGCCAATTCGATCCTGTACAACCCATCCTACCGGAAAGAGACTTGCGCTGGCGGCCCTGCTCTATCGGTTAGTATTCGTTACTTGGAAAGTATCACACAAAGGGGTTCCTTCAAACTGACAAATAATACTCGTCATCCGCATTCTTCATCAAGATGCTGAGATCTTCCATGGTAAGCCTCACCGCGATTTCCAGCGGATCAACCTCGTTATTTTGGCCCCCGAAGGAAAACGTTTCCCCAGTCATCTTGTTGTGAATGGTCGACTCATCGCCGCATTTCTTATACACGAATCTGTCCGGGAACCGCTGGCATAGGAATTCGACCACTTCTTCCAGTGCCTCAAGGCAGGCCTCGTATGACTCCGGAAGGCATTGAAGGACCTTTTGCTTTTCGTGTTGCAGCAATTGACTCCGAACCTGATGCTCGGCCATGTAATTCTTGTCGATCGTGAGCCAGTTCTGGGTATCCAATTTTCGAATATCCATCATGACTCTGTATCTTTCCCTCCCCTTGATGGGTTGGGGTTTAAGGTCGTCACACCCTCCATCTTGTGAATGATGTTTAGGTTTGACCCATGGAAGACATTTCCAAAATCTAACAGCAATGAATGACAGAAAAAGCAGCAAAAGTCCAAAGCATGAAAGGATATTCATCGCCTTTTTTTCTTTCCGAAATCCAAAGAGATATAAGGAAATAAAAGAAAAAGAAAAGAGAGAAGGAAAGGGTAATCTTCAAGGAACTTCGATTATCTCTCGCTCATCAGACGCCACAACCAGGGATCAAGGTCATGTCAACATAGCGAAACCTTCCCTAGGCGAGGGCAATGGCTCGAGATTTATCTGGACTATGGATCTAGGACACGATGATCATTTTAGTCAGACGATTAGATACAATGGCTTCTACATTCCTAATTCAGACAGCTGAATCGAACTCTGATACGTCCTCGGTTTCCCCGCAAAAGCCGCTCCAAAAAA